>JAUZST010015401.1:0-10226 GCA_034779995.1 Parotocinclus haroldoi | reverse complement strand
AGTGCAGTCCGTTAAGAGAAGGTGTCAGATCACACTGGATAAGTTCTTCAAACGTTGACTGGAATTTAGTAAGAACTTTTTTTTTTACAGTATTAGGCTTCGCATGCTGAGTATCTATACATTGTGTTGTAGATCGTTTCGAAAAACTTGGTTGCAAAATATTTTTCAATGAACAAAGTTTGTAAGCAACAGTTGTTCTTGTTTGTACGTTCACTATATGTGTATATCGTACAATAAAGATTTAATAAAGATTTAATATGTTACATAAATTATAGCACGTCCTGTCTTGTAACATAGGGCATGTTTGTTTAAACGGACCAGACTGTTAATAGGACCAAAACGATCTCATCCCGATGTGGTCCCATTAACCGGATTCGACTGTACATGGAGCCTGATTGCGGAGGTAGTCTGGAGTTTTTTGATTGTTTCTCCTATCTGTGGGTTAGAACATGCTGGATGCAGTATTTGGGGTTGCTTGTTGGTGCTGTCAGTAACATTGGTGAGAGATTGTGGAATTACAGCTAACTGGGAAAGCTGGTGACAAAAAGAGAGCGTCAGCAGACACTGTGCAGACATGAGTGCAAACACTTATGTAATCACTGTTTTTTCCCATGTTTGTTATACATTGTACTCTCCTTGCTGTACCCAGTTTCAGGTGGCTTGATTAGGGACATCTCTTACCCTGCCTTAAACTGGAATTCTGTTAGTGGGTTGGACTGGATTCTCCCATTTTGAGATCCACTCACAAATTATATTGATGTGTTGATAGTGGAATGTGCAATATTTTGATGCCTTGTATGTATCTTGTTGAAATATCTATTACATATGGGCCATACTCCATCCCCTGTATTCTATGTTTGGGGCTGTAGGTTTGCTACCTACATTTACTCTGCACAGTGTTTGGTGTGATCGATTGGTTGGGCAAACCATAGTTTGAGGTTGAGATTTGGAAGTTCACATTTAGCCAAGCAGGTCCAAATCCACAGGAGTATTGACAGTCATGACAGTAAATCAGTGAGTTTTTTGACCTACTACCGCATAATTAGTCTTGGTCTCAGGTGCTCTGTGAGGCAATGACTTTAAATCAGTCACATTTCAATCTACCACTACAAAATTGGCATGGGCCCTTGAAGTCCTTATCAAAGAACCTGGGTCCCCTTGAGACAGACGCTTGAGGTCCCCATAAGGGCAATTTTAAAGCTCCAGCCGCAGCCTTGAAATGCTCCAGGGGTCCTGGAAGGTCATTGATTTAGTTCAGTTGCCAAAGAACAAAAACTGATTTTATTTCAGTCTATTCTATGCCAAGGGCCTGTGGACCCCTTTCAGGGCCCTAGGGAGTGAAACCCTGCTAACATACTATCCTCTGAGGAGTACAGTATGTATGCATAAAAAAAACTCTTTAGCACATAAGGATATATAATGACATTGACAAAAGACTCGCCATGAGATAGGAGGAAGGGATTGGGGAAAAAACAGCAACAACGAGCGGCCAATATAGCAGCTACATAGAGCGCTCACACAGACCTGTCTCGATGAGACTAGGGAGGAAGACCTGAAATGGAAGGTGAATTCATAGGTTGGGAGAGTGGTGGAGCCAAAGAGTCGCTTGCCCGAAAGCACCAGTCCGTGTCCATAACACAGTGGGAAACTTCCAGACCTTCCATGCCCCTGCAGAAAAACAGGAGAGGTGCATAGCAGAGGTTTCCATAGCAGCAGAATCTTCTCCAGGAATTTACACTCTCTGCAGGTTGCCCCCAAAGCCAAGTCACAGATAAAAAGGGTGCCAAAACTAGATAGTAGACGTTTGTTTTGGCTTGAGTGATCCCAATTTTACATACCACTCTTATGAATCGTGGTATTTCAATTTATCCATATACGTCTGCAGAACCGATAGCTTCAGAGAGATTAAATCCATTCCACGAGTAATAGTCACAGTCTTAGTGCCTACAGTTCTGCCCAAACCTTCAATCCTGTTGGACAGTGGTAAGGGACTTTGAACAGCTGATCCAACTCATTTCGCGATATACCAGGGCAAAGCCTAATCCAATCAGCAAAAACCCCGTAATCATGGTTCCGAATAAGAATACATCCTCAATATCCTCAATAATGAAGAGTTGCACCATACACATGATCCGACAGTTCTTCCAAGCGTTCATCATGTAGCCAGCAGCAAAAGTTCCATCTGGAGGTAGGCTCCCCTGAGCCAAGGCATCTCGTTGAGAAGATAGTATCAATAGCATTGAGAGACATTTAATCAATTCCGCAGTTACAAATTTCCTTCTGAAGATCCACGTCCAGGAGCAGAGTACACAGACAGAGAGTAGTGCATCCACCTTCCTTAAAGGTTGCAACAGAGAGTCACCTCAAAGTGACAGCAAGACCAACCATGCCAAATATCGACAAAGTCAGTCAAAATATCTCTGAATTACAGTCTGCTAAATATTTTTAATCTATTTAAAAACCTATTCTCTACCCCGGGGCTTTCTGGGCCCTTTCCTGTGGCTCTAGGGGCAGCAAAAGCTAAGCACATTAAATTTTTTTTACCCTGCGTCAAAAAACTGACTGAATTTCAGTTAATTCTATGCCAAGGGCTTTTGGACCATGTACATAGACCTGAAGTACCCAGTGGTATCATACGTCACCTTAGGCAATGTTTCTATATATTGATGTTTATTCAACAGTGACGCTGATAAAGGAAACTCCACTGATACCGTCTTACTTACTTACTTACTTACTTACGTGTACAGGAAAGTTTATTACAAAGAACAACAGTATCATATCAAGCACCCAGGATGGCCTGAGAGAGGATTCAAAACCAACGTGAAAAATCCTACCGGCTGAAACTATGACTTTAAACAGGCCAGTTGTTTTTTGCAAAGCTGAGGAAATCTGAGGCCTTTGTGCAAACTTATCTTCTCTATCTAAGAAAGAGCCCAATCTTTGGTGGTGCGAGGCAACTGACACTTAGTGTTGAATATAGATCATATTTTGCCCTTTTGAAACTTATACAGAATCACAAATTAACTGCACTTTAGCTTTATTAATACAACAACTGTATGGAGTGTGGGAGCGTAAAACCTGTCAGATATCTTTCCTTTAAATGTGCTTCAAACAAAACAGAATAAAACTTCTTTCACAGCCCCTCGGGAGCCACATACAGTATAGTACTGCAAAAAAATTCAGAATGGAGGAATCTTAACACTGTGTGTAGGGATATAACTTAAGCAAATTCATATGAAAACCTCAGAAAATAAAATCAAGACGATGTCCACACAATGTCCAACACATTGGACATTCCATTCGACCTTTCCCTGCCTTGCACCAATAGCGCTGACAATTGAGAAAAGAACAAAACATCTATGGTCCCCTTATGTTCACCTGATAACAAAAAACATAATTCTCCAAAAGAAAGAAAGCGTTCTAAGTTTAATGAAACAATGAAAGTGTTTAAGCACTTCACATGCATTAAAATTCCCCAAAACCCAAACTGTTATGTCAACACATATCAATATCACAGCTTAGAAAATCCAATACTATGCCAATACATAGATGAGAAGCCATAAGAAAATATCACACTGCAGCTCTTCAGCAGCGTCGGGTGTAATGTTGATGATGCGTTGAATCTGGGCATTCTATCAAGGTGTCCTTGTTCAGAATCCTCCAATCCATTCCTATTGTCCTTCTAGAAGGGAAGAAAAGAAACCACCAACCAGTATTTTTTGCAAAATCAACCAATGAAAATTTAACCATCACATACAGATTAACACCCTATAAGTAAACATAAAATTCACAGTATTATACGTTATTCTTATTCATAAATAACCCTTCTGCTGTCAGATTTTATCAATTCAATTTTTGAAAACACCATTCATTTTTACACAAAACCCTTGACTTTTGTGGATGATAGACTGCATCAAATGACTTTAATTCATAAATTCTCAAAATCAATGTTACCATCTTATCCACAGCCATTTTCCTGTTATCTGAGAATATCCGATCTGGAAGTCCTCACCTGCTTAGGACCTCTGTACACAAGAGCTTGCTAGTCGCAACCAAGTAAGCGCCCTTCCACCTGCTTGGACAAGCCTCAAGCCATCGCGAAATCTGTCCACAACGACTAACATGTATCTCTTACCTTCAAGTGGTTATACAGCGGCTTCTGTTGAGAAGCTTTATGTCAATTTTTGTGAATATCTGTAATAATTTACCTTATGACATATTTCCTCATCATCTGGTGAACAACAATGCTTTTTAATATCTGATCTATCCCTGCCAAATCAGATATTTGATCACTATCTGACCCTCACAGCAGAGCCAGAATTCAACACTTACCTCAACTAACCCACCTCTCTTTCTCTCTCTCTAATAAAACAAAAACAAAAGAAAACCACAACCATAACAGTTTCATAAGCCTATAGTGTTCCCTCGTTTATGGTCGGGGGTTACGTTTCAGGACCACCCACGATAAATGAAAATTCGTGAAGTAGGGATGCTATATTTATTTAAGTATTTATACAATATATTAAGTCTTAAAAAAACCTTCCCCATTCCCTTAATAACTGCAAGGCAGCATAAAAATGGCGGAGGCAAACGCAGCGTTTAATATTTCGCAGCGAAGACAGTCTTTAATATTCAAAATCGGCAAGCAGAAATCGGAATCACTGACAGTCCAGGGTTGGAATACCAGGAAAACTCAGCAGACAGGATCAAAAAAGGGTTCGGCAAGAAATGAAAAACAAGAGGCGGAAAATGGGTCAGCAACAGTAAGTACAGCGATAATCTTAGATAATCTTAGTGCTTATAAAAACAAGAGACTTAGGAACTGGTGTGTGTGAGAGAGGAGTGATTATATACAGTGTGTAATGAGGGGAGTGAATGAGATTCAGGTGCGTGGAATTAATAAGGGGACAAAGAATGGCGAGTCGGATGCCCTGTCTCGCTGCCTGGAAACTGGGTCAGAAACTCCAGAGCCCCCGAAACCCATCCTCCCAGCCTCATGCTTCCTTGGGGCCATCCAGTGGAATTTCGAGAGGGACCTGGATCAAGTACTCACCCGGACATATAGTGCTTTTTACAATGTAGCATTGTCTCAAAGCAGCTTTACAGTAATACAAGACCTTAAAGGCCAATCCCTAGTTGAGCAAGCCCAGGGCGACAGTGGAAAGGAAAAACTCCCTAAAGTGATAGGAAGAAACCTTGGGAGGACCAAAACTCAACAGGGGACCCATCCTTCATGGGCGGCCTAGATGTTCATTAAGTAAATACTAAATGTATATTAAACAATAGCAAAACTATTTTAAAATAAATAAATTATTATTAAAATTTAGCTTAGCAATAGAAAAAATATAGAATAATCTAAATCATAAAACAAAACTGATTATATAATCCTTAGAGGGAGGTGCTTGAAGGCACATCGTCTCCTCCTGTCCAACCAATGGAGGGAGTTCCTGCACGCTGTTGGGACCTGCCTCCGCTGTTGGAGACCATCAGAGTGATGCAGAGCCTAAAGAACCTACAGCCATGCAGTGCCGGAAGCAGCACAGAACATCAGCTCTGAGAGAAAAGAGAAAATGTAGTTATTGATGGGTTAGGAACACAGAGTCTATTATCCATTACTGATGCCTTGTGCAGCATGAGAACTCCGGCAGCACTGTAAGCATTGGTCAAAAGCTAATGTTATTTTGGCCAGTTATGCTGAAGGGCATGTACTTAACATGTAACTCTTGGTTGGTAATGTAAGCATTTATTTGAACTTTTTACCTTTCACAGATACCTCCTGCAATGAGAGGTCAGACACCAAGAAAAAAGGTCGTCCACGTGTGGAGGTACAGGAACTGCGCACTATACCTGTGAGTCCAAATAAATGGTCTTGATAACGTCCCGAGTTTTTGTTCAATGTGTTCATGTAATTTCCTACTTTTACAGTTTGAAAGTCTGTTTTGGATGAGCAAATGTTTTTGCAGAAGGTGGTTGCTAATTGTTGCATGTTGTGTGTTTGTGTGCATTGCTGTAGGCTCATATGATTGTTCAGTGGAAAGAGGAATTTAAGAGTCGTTCTCGTGTGAAGTGTCCACGATCTGGTTGCTGGCTAGAGTTTCCCAGTATTTATGGACTTAAATACCATTATCAACGGTGTCAAGGGGTAAGACCTTTGTCTCCACTTCACTTATTTAGTAATTAAGTAATTTGGCTTATTAAGCTGAAGGGCTCTGGGATATTGAACTCCCATGGTTGGATGGGATGCCTCTGCCCCCCTTGGCTGGCTGACAACTTAAAAATTATGAATCATTTGCATCATAACACCTTGAACTGTTGAACTAAACGCACAACTCCAAATGAGAAGAATTTGGGATGGTATGGAAAGTGCAAATTAAGAAAACAGTTTTCCTTACATTTATTATGAATTCTGATTACAGACAGTATTACCCAAGTATTACTCATGCTTTGTCTGGTCAACTTCCTTTGATTTGTTATTAAAAATCAATTTCTGCATTTTAGGCCTGCAACACATTCCAAAGAAAGTTTGTACTTGGGCAATTTAGGGATATTTTTTTATCACATGTACCTCAGTAGGTGCTACAGTACAATATACAGCAGCCGGTACCTCATAATAAAGTGAATAAAACAAAAGTTAAACCTTAGAGGTAGAGGAAAAGGTAAGATGTCAGTCAGAAAAACAACTACAGTTCCTGCAATGGAGACAAGATACGACAAGTTCTTGAGTTAAAGTTGGGCATGATTAGGTTCAGCAGGAAGCCATGTTGGCCCTTCTACAATCCAAATTCCTTGATCAGGAATTGTCTTTTTGGAGGAGTAGCAACCAAGAATACATTTTCTTGGATGGGGAGCAAGGTGAAAATGCTAAGATATGGTAAAGCTTGAAAAGGTTGTAATTATAATCAGTGGAAAAGTGAAACGGCATATAACATTTTGAATTTGATGTTCCAAAGAAGTTGGGACAGGAGAATGTTTACCACTGTTTTACATCACCTTTTCCTCAATAAACCTTTTTTTGGGAACACTTCACAAATCAATTCACAGCATATGCTGCTCCAAAACCTGTATGTACCTTTCAGCATTAATATTACCTTTACACATGTGCAAGTTACCCATGTCATTGGCACCAACACACCTCCATAACAACAGAGATGCTGGTTTCTGATCTTTGTGCTGATAATAACACAATGTAACACAAATTTTGTTCCCAGCCTTTTAGTGTTATATTCAAATTGCTTATGTGTAAAACAAATGCAAAATTGCTTACATTCATCATAAACTTCGCTTCGTTGACCACGGCAACGAAAGTTATGCATTTTAACTAAAGAAACAGCCAGTTTTGCATCTTCTCATTCATACAGTCAGACTAAGAACACTATATGCGTTGCAAATGACTATACTGCAAATCAATTTCACAAATTATTCCCCAAATATAGTCGCCCATCATGTTCTCGTTATATTGTCCTCACCTTGCTCCTCTGAATAAGGTGGTGGTACCATGGTTTGGTTCTGTTTTGCTGCACCTGGGTTAGGATATGCTCCAGCCTTGAGAGACAAGTGCCCTACCAAGGGCGCACATATCTCTGCTTCCTTATTGTCTGGGCTAAATGCCCCCAGTAACCAGAACTATGGAACAAAATCCACCCTAAAACATTGCAAGTTATTTTAGAGAATAAAAACTATTTATACTTTCCTCAGAGACTGTAAGAGTGTGGTTTGTCTACCATCTGGATCCTCTTTTAAATATTGACAGAACAGTTGTTGATGTGATCACTAAATGTATATATGTAATGTTCTGTGTTTAGGCAGCCATGGCAGAAAAGTTAAATCATGGATGTCCATTCTGTGAGGCTGTCTTTGCCACAAAGGTCCGCTTGCAGAAACACAAACTGTGGAATCATCCGGACAGAATCAACTTGGAGAACAAAACCTCTGTGAATATAGAGCCAAAGGATGAGCAAAAACACAAGCCAAAACTACAGAAAAACTCTGTTAAAGGAAATTCCAAAAAGAGGTAATAAAATTTGTAAAGCTTTCTTATCTTTGAACATTTTTAGCTTAACATAAGACTTATATAAAAATATTGGTAACGAATAACAACAACATAGATTTTGGCATCCTCATTAATATTAATTAACAACATTAACATTAGTTACATTACATTAAATTAACATAAGTAACAGTAATTATTTAATTACAAATTTACATGTCAATACCTGGGATATTTTAGATAGTGAACAGTCAGTGAATACTTACTTTTTGTAGTCACTGTGTTTTATGCAGGACAAATGGACAGGCATAATGCCATGACATCTGGGTCAGAGCGTCTTTAGAAAGGCAAAGGCTGTGGGGTAGTGAGAATTTCTAAAGGACCTTATCACTTGTGTTGGGCACTGTTCTATCTGGTCTAACTGAGCAGCTGAGCAGCTGAAATCTACTGAAAGTTCCTAGAAAGTTTTAGTGCTGGCTGATGGAGGACTAAGGAATCATTCTGGGATGTGCTCTAAACCACCTTACCACCATGAACAGCCCAAAAAGCCAGTGTAGTACTGACTACAGGTGGTTAATTAACTAGATAACCTGTCATCTGATAGCTGCCACTAAAGTATTAATCAGCATTACTCTGGAAGTGAGTTATATGACAATTTGTCTAAAAATCGTCAGAGTATTTATGGGCAAAAATGTATTTATTCAATATTACCTACAAATTCTATCCAGTGCATTATGCTATGATATTTATTTAGATTTAGCTAAAGCAAGATTATTTTTTAGCACATGGTGCTTAGAGCTTTACCGGCTTTATCTGTGCTACCAATAAATCAGCTCAACAGGGCCTTACTGTCAGATTCATTGTTGGTCAGATAAAACTGTTTTTCTTTATACGACCACTGTGTAACTTGTCGTCCACAGTCCCAGTTTCTCTGAATTTGGGATGAGGGAAGCAACAGTGCTGTGTTAAATTGATGATCTTTCTGGGTGTCTGTTGTTGAAGTTTGCGGCTATGATAGAGCAGCTGCTAAAAGATAGGCCCCTTCACCAATTACTGACTGGGGTATTCAGATATGTTATATATGTTTCTGAAATGAAAGGGTATCTTGTGACTTTTGACTCACCTTGTGTATTTAACTTTAACTCGGGACGGATGTGAAGCCTGCCATATTTTAGATTTGGTAAAGTTTTGACTGTAGTAATAAAGTGTGACTCTGGTCTCAGGCCTTCAGAGAACAGTCACCCTTGGCCAGTCCTCTTAAAGGTAAAGAAGAAGCATGAACTGTCCCAGCCCTCACAAAATGGTGAGTGCACCACACAGAGGAGGGACAAGAAACAGCAGTGCACTTCCCAGCAACAACATCAGGGGACTCCCTCAGATCCTGGGAACAGTGAAAGTGAGAGTCTGCCCACAGCTTCCCCTGAAGAAGATCCAGAGAGGATGAAGCACAGTAAGGTTAACCCATTGCTACTCTGTCATGTGTATATGTGCATAAAAGTCTACATTTCTGTTTCATTTAGAACTCTAATCACAGCATACAAAATAAAACTGTTAAAGGAATGTCTTTCACTGTCTGTTTAAGACTGTTTAAGTTTCTGTTTGAATGTAGCATGACAACATGAATGAATAATGGTATAGAATATTAAGTAGACCACAGTTGTGTAAACAATTGTATATTGTTAATTTTCAGCATCAATGGCCATTGTAGTGACATACACAAAGCCACATCGAAACGTGTAATACAGTCCTGCTCACCATTATTGGCACCCATGAAGTTTAGGTACATAATGTGAAATATCTACTGGAAAGAATGAATCAAGTGTAACAGCTTTTTTCAATAGAGAACTTGAGTTTGATCCAAAAGAGCAAATGATAAACAACATTTAAAACTAAAAACAACGGGAGAGACAAAATAGAAAAACCCTAAGCTTGCTGTCTCACTGGTATTGGCACCCTTTACAGTAAATCAGAATGGAAAGACATTTTCACTCACCTGTGCTAAATCACAAATGAGAATCACCTGTGATAAATTGTCAGTGTCCATGCGACATTACTTGCCCAATGAATGATGACTTCATTGTTTTAAAAAGCCACGTTATTCCCTTTTCCTGGAGCTGTCTGAGGACATCAGAAGTGCTTTTATTAGCAAACACACCATTTTCAAAGACCTTGGTGTCCCTGTTTCAACAGTGTGCAATGTTATTAAGAAGTTTGCCAAGCATGGAACAGTCAAGAACCT
>JAUZST010015400.1:0-10227 GCA_034779995.1 Parotocinclus haroldoi | reverse complement strand
TAACTAAGTAACAGGAACAGATTTCTGATATGAAGCACAAAGCAAACAAGACTCAACTCCAACATGAATCAAAACTACATCTGATCTGTTTATTGTTAATGTATCCTTCTGGTCTTCACTTTATTACAGGCTCTGATCTAAGATCTAATTGCTGTGTCTTCATAGCTTAGGATATATCATGTTACTCAAAAATCCCTCAAAGATAAAGACACCTGTATCTATTCCACAAGTCAATCACTGTGGCATTTCTTGTCTATTATATGTGTCCATTTGTCACACCTCTATTGACTGTAAATGTTATTGGTTTAAAATGATGCTAAAATTCCTCTTTATGAGCGGCTAACTTCAGTCACATCAGTGCAAATCCAGGATTCAAACCTTCTTTCACCTCATTTGTGTCTGCAATACTACAAACAATTCGAATACGAGTATTTACCTAATGCAATAAACAACATAAAACATTAAACATAGATTATATCATAACATTTTTACTAACACAACAGGTATTATATAAATGGGCCACAATGTGCTTTATACATAAAAAAATAATCATTTACATTTACATGTGCTGTCTGTATCCTGTACAACTCAGTACCAGATCAATAGATGATCTATTATGTCTATAACAGTTACAAATTCATTATGAAATACCTAAATATTGTATCCTGAAACTACACCTCTCTCCTAACAGCATGAACTGTACGAATGCATTGGGTCAACGTCTGCTTAAAAAAACAGTCTGCACTGATTTACTCTTATATGCAGATATGAGTACTACATTTGACATGTTAAATGAACCCTTCTGGTCTTCAGACTCAGAAGTGAGTCAGTTGACAAAGCCAATCACAAAACACATCAGAGTAAGATGTGAAACAACTAAGCTTGGTGAAAAAGCCTGAACCTCCATTACTTCTCTGTGTCACCTCCATACTCTGCAACAAAAGTCCTTTCAGCGTATGGCTAAAATGGCTGACATTTTGTAATTTAACAATCATTTCAAATACAATTATTAGTTTATTGATCTTCATTCATTCATCTTCAGTAACCCCGTCATAATATTCTTATTTAAACTGACACTTGCACACTCGTTTGTTTACAACTCAAATCTTAGAGCAAATTCTAGTAGCAAAAACTAAAGAGTGGGGCCCTCACTGACTACAGCGTCGCTCCCACAAGATACCTTGATAAACACAAAATTATTTTCCCAAGAACCAGAGTAAAAGATTTATAATCTGCAGAATAAAGCTAATTAAACATTCTATAGTACTATAGTTTCAGTAACAGTTTGTATTTCTGTATACACTGGGTTATATTCCACACTCTATCAATACAATATTGATTAATAGTAGAACAAACGCAAACAGTAAAACAAACGCTAAAAGTCCTCTTTTATTTAGATGTACTAATAGTTGTGAGATCAGGTTTGTGTTATTGCTGCTATTTCTGCACAAATAATCTTTGTGAGCTTTACAGTGGGCAGCAAATGAAATATTTATGTTCAAAACATTTTTACAGGTTTTAATTCTCATGAATACTAAATATATGAAGCAAGCAGCTACTAAGTTCATGAGTTTACATTTGGTCAAATTTTACTAAAAGTGGTCGGTATTTTGGTTGCAGTCTTAGACAGGTGAGTAAGATTTTTTAAAAAAAGCACAGTTCAAAAATTAAAATCATGACTTCAAGTTCAGAAACTCTGTACCTGGCCTGTGTTGTTTTCCTGTCAGGCCAGTATGCATCAAGTTTTGGTGCTGTGCATTCTAGTGGTCCCAGCTCACCCTGCTAAATACGTAAAGCAGAATGAATTTGGCACGTTGTCTGACACGCTGCAGCCAAATTCCAATATCAGCAGAGAACTGTAAGGGAAATTGATTATGGGGCAAAAAACACTAATCCCTCTGTTCTAACCTCATTGTAGGGTAAGCCCTGAATGATCTGTACGCCATATATATAAGGCTGTCCAAAATTTCCCACTAGTTACTATCTGTCTCTCTCTCTTTCTCTGTTTCTCTTTTTGGAGGATATTTGGGACTGAATCCAGGATGTCTCAGTATTCAGGAAAGGTGAGTGACTGAATGACTCTCACACCTGAGTCATGAGGAAAAGCAAAGCAATGGAGCAGAAACACATCTTGTATCCATTGTGCTTTACACTCATTTCCCATCTAATAAGGTATATTATCTAGTTTTTGATTGGACCCCCTGTTGCCTTCAGAACTGCCTTAAATCATGGCATATATTCACAAGGCAGTAGAAATATTCCTCAGAGATTTTAGTCCATATTGGTAAGATGAACGTTTTTGCGGATTTGTTTGCTGCGCATCCATTATATATCACATAGAAAATATTCCTCACACCATTACATTACCAGTCTTAACAGTTGATACAATGCAGGATGGATGTTACTTTCTCATTGTTTATGCCAAATTCTGACCCTAACATCTGAATGTTTCAGCAGAAATCTCATCAAAGACTCATGAATAATACTTGTCTCGTGATTACAATCACCATTTTTTAGATGATTATTATTTTACCTCATTAACAAACAAAATGAAATATTATACTGTCTTAAATTAAATAAATGAGTTCATACTGTCTGCAATTAAATAAAAAAATCGAAGTAAATATAAAGATAAAATATAAAGTTTTTTTAGTTATATTTTCCAGAGCTTCCCAAATTTTCTGATTTGGATTTTTTAAAAATTGTAAATAAATACATTTAAATGGCACATTAATATATATCTGTGATTTAGCAGTTGGTCAGTAATACACTGCTCACTGAAATGAGGAGATGCTGCATGTGAATATGAAGCAATTAAAAATGATTTTATTTTATTTAACAAGATCGTCAGAAAAGCAAATGAAATGTCAAAGAAAGTTGTTCAATTATGCAAATGAGATGCAACTCAATTATGGTGATGGTGATTATGACGATATGAGTAGCATGTGACATATTTATGGGGGTAAACAGAAGCAAGTTAAACAGGACGAGAGTGCCCCACATTGACTGTTCAGCAGGGTGTATGGTCACCCAAGACCTGACAGTGATGGGGCATGTACAGGATCAGATTGTCCAGCAGTTCTTGTGGGATCCTCTTCATATGGGATTTTAGTGTGAACAGTGTTATTGCCAGTGTCGCACTGCTAATGAGAGTTAATCAGTACCTTCTGATCACTGACAATTAAATAGTGCAAAAATTAATTAATTAAATGAGTAATGGAAAAATAATGAAATTCTGAAGCTGTGAAACTGCTGTTTCTGACAGCAACAAGGCTGTTATGATAACGAAATGTGTTGTATGCGTGATGTGTACATGTCTGACGTGTGATCTTCTCAGATAGTGTTTTATGAGGGGAAAGGCTTCACAGGCAGAAAGCTGGAGATGTTTGGATACTGTGATAACTTTGAAGACCACGAATTCCTGAACAGGGTCAACTCTATTCGTGTGGAAAGTGGGGCCTGGGTCTGCTTTGACCACCCAGATTTCAAGGGCCAGCAGTACATGCTGGAAAGGGGCGAGTATCCCAGTTTCCAGTCTTGGAATGCCCGCAGTAATCACATGGGCTCCTGCAGACCCATTAAAATGGTGAGATGTGTTCTAAAGTAGATAATTGAAATCATTGTTACCATTTATATTTTCCCAATATCTCTTGCATTTTGATCTCAGCATGGAGAACATTACAGAATACAGTTGTATGAGAGTCCAGACTTCACTGGCCAGTGTGTGGAGCTGTGTGAAGACTGTCCATTACTCCAGAGCAAAGGTCTTACCAAGAGCATTGTCAACTCTATTAAAGTATATGGAGATGGAGCGTAAGTTCAGCACTTGTCCTGAGTTTAAATTGTGTTTCTGTGGCCCAGTAAATATGAATACATGCAGGTGAAAGTTGTGATCAACCATAGCTGTCCTCCCTCTTAATTGTTCTACTGGCACCAGTTCGGCCCGCAAACAATTAGGGTGTCCCTATAGGCAATCTGTACCATGCTCTAGCATGTTTAACCCCCAAATTATGATTAATTTGACTAGTGTGATGCCCAAAACAATTCCAAAATTAATTTTATATTATAATTTCATTATATTTCATCATTTTTGGCATAATACAAACAGACACGAACAATCCATCGTTGGTTACACACCCTCACAGTCTAAGGGCATTTTGGAAACACCAATTAAAATAACACACATCTTTGAAATGTGAGTGGAAACCCATGCAAACAGGCCACGGACATGCAACACACACTGGCAGAGCCCAAGATCGGCATCTGAGGCAAAACCATTGTAACACCGTTCTGCCTCTACTTTTTATATATTTTCTCTATTGTTATTTTTGTATTTAGCTTCATTCTATTGAAACAATGATAACTGTATTATTTATGTACATTTATTTCTTACATAACACTTAGGCTGCCCAAAGAAGTCCCTTTCTCAGCACTGGTCCTCTCAAGGTTTCATCCTTGCCACTGATGCCCTAGGCTTGCTTAATTGGGGCTGCAGACCTTAATATCTGTAAGGCTGCTTTGAGACATTGCGTTATCGTAAAGATCAGAAATAAATTTGACTTTAACGGTCTCAACTGACCATAATTTCCACTTTCCCATAAAAGTTTTGGAGAGAATGTTTGACTTTGTTCTGGCACATCTTGTGATATGATGATTTATCATATGATATCATTGTAGATTGTAGATTTGGTGACCTGAAATGCTACCACCTTCTGCAAAAGTGTCTCCAAGTTTTTCCTGCTCACAAGTTATAGGAAATATCCCGTACATTTTATGAGCTGTGTTATTATTTACCTTTTAGACAAGTTACTATTATTATAGCCATTCCATTTAGTTGTGTATTAGTGTTTAGTGTAGAGTACAGTATTACATTTAAGAAACTACAGTTTAGTAGGTTTTAACAACTTCAAATTCACATTTTCCTTGCATTGTGTCCTTAGCTGGGTGCTGTATGAAGAGCCAAATTACCGTGGGCGAATTTACATTGTGGAGAGAGGAGACTACTGCAGACATGTGGAGTGGCAGGCTGAAAATGCCACTGTCCAGTCCATCCGCAGAGTGGCCAACTACTTCTAAACCGCGGGGGCACAAACATTAACTATGATTATATCTAAACAACAGATGAGCTATTAAAAGCTAGATCATTTCTAGCAAGGAACATATATGTAACAACAAACACATGATTACATATAACTTACAGTTTTATCTTTATGCAATAAAGAGTGAAATGATGTTATGAGCTAAGGACTAACAGTAACGCCTACAGTGTTTGTACTGAGTGCAAGGTGTTTGAGTAACAGAGGAAATGGAGGATTTATTACATATATTCCTCAACTGTATGTTTGTTTGATTTTGCAGTTTTGTTATAATCCTGAGAATTTGCTCGTTAGCCTCCCAAATAGGTAAAGGGCAAAAAATGTGTTTATTTATTACCTGATCTTCTTTAATGCTGTTAATTAGAGTTGTTCAACCCGGCAGACCTTTACAGGCATCTTTTGAAAGACCGCAGCAATGAGCCAAACTGCCTACTGATAAAAGTTAATGCAGTCAGATTAACATCCATGTGGCTTCCACCGCCTTCCCAGACTTACAATCCAAGCAATTGTGGGTTAAGGGTCTTGCTCAAGGACGCAACTGTGGCAGCTTGGCAGAGGTGGGATTTGAACCCTAGACCTTCTGGTCCAGAGTCCAGGACCTTAACCGCTAGGCTACCATAGTCCCCTAGCCCCTAGATAAATTAGCAGTAAAAGATTTGTTTATTAATTGCAGTGATTTTGTTTATGCTATTGAACGCCTTTGCTATAGTAGTTCAATATAAAGCATGCAGGGTGAGTCAAAAGCCACAGGAAACGTCTCATGGTGCATTGTAGACTTTTCACACAGGCTGCCAAAACCATTGCTGAGGTCTCTGTTGGTAGTGGTTCTTCAGGTGATCACTATGTGGCTTGTCGTCCACAGTCCCAGATGTGACAGTGCTGTGTGAAATTGGTGGTCTTTCTGGGTGTCGGTTGTTAAAGTCTACGATATGACAGCTGTCCCAGTACCCTGAACATCATGAGGGATAAGTTAGTGGCAGCTGAGCACGAAGGGTCCTGTCCAAGAATGCAGCTCTCCTGAAAAGTTAGCCTCCAAGGACAAAGCCATAACCTTCTAGGTCACTGATTGGGTTTTCTCCAGCAGTTTTGTTGCTTATAGTGTGGCTACACAAAAGATTAGACAGAGAAAAATACTCATGCAATGTAAGACTGAATTCATAATTCAGTAAAATGAATAAACAAAATGCTTGTTAGGACTAGAAGAAGATAGTTGCACGTTATACTCTGTGACAAAAAGTATAAATCTCGAAATCTAAAGCAAACATGCATGAACTCTCCATAGACAAACATTGGTATTAGAATGTGTAACAACAAGCTAACAGGACTACCCTTATTTAAAAATAAATAAGAAACATGTCAGTGGTTTAACATGACATTTAGGAGGACTGAAAATAACACACTGTCATACACACCAGCGATTGTAAACGTTTTTGTCTTTTAATTATTTTAAGCTATTTAGAAGATTAGTTTTCATTTAGTTTTGGTTATGCTGGAAGTTGTAAAGCTGGTTTCATTTGCTTATGTAAGGCTAGAAACAATTGTCGTTCAGTGTTAAAATTAAGAGCTTTAAGATACCAAGGGACATCATTAGACCCTATATACTAAGCCGTATACCACAGTAAAATGTTGCTGTGCCCCACTAAAATCACAGCAGTGAAAAGACACTCAGATTCACTACAGGCACTACATTTCTCATAATGCCCCAGCATCTTTAAAATAATTGATCAACTAAAGCTTTCTATCAGAGCCACTTTCTCATTTTTTTCACATGGATTAATGGACATCTGTAAATATTTAAAACAATATCAGCCACACTGCAGACAAGTCAACGACAAGGCATCACACTACTCACAAAAATGAGGGGATATTTCATTATGGGATATTTAATTTTTTGTGAGCAGTGAATGTAATCAGGGTTCGAATCCCACCTCTACCAAGCTGCCACTGTTGATACCTTGAGCAAGGTTCTTAACCCACAATTTCTTGGACTGTAAGAATATATGGCTTGAATAACTTGGAATTTGCTTGGCTAAAAGCATCTGCTAAATGATGTAAATGTAAAGTTGATTTAGCTTCTGTTTTTTCTAGTTCCCTCAACCTATTTATTTATTTAGATGCTGGCAGTCAATTAGCTGTTGAACTTGTATGCATTTGCTGGTCTTTAATCATTTTCAAATAATTTCAAAGCAATTTTATTTTTTGCATTCATATTTAGTTGTTTTGTTTTGAATTTTATGACTATATTTTTATTACTTTGTAGTTGTGTTGTGTTTGTGTATTGCTAACTTACAGGATTAAACCAGTTTTTAATGGTCTTTAATGCTCTGGGGTGGAATATGTGAGCATTGTGGATATCCGTTGAACTTATAAACTAAAAGGTTTAATTACTTAAAACTGTGAAATATAATTGCTACTGAAATGGGTAAAAGAGCTAGCCTAACGCTTTTATTCCTAACAAGCTGTAAGAATATGACTTGAATAACTTGCAATTTTTTTCTGGATAAGAGCATCTGCTAAATGATGTAAATGTAAAGTGGATTTAGCTACGATTTTCCCTCAACAATAATAACCAACAAAGACCAGCATGTTTGTTTTGTTTTTGTTTTTATTTATATGCGAGCATTGTGAATATCCGTTGAAATTCTAAACTATAAAAGGCTTACTTAGTTAGAACTGTGAAATATAATTGCTACTGAGTAGGTAAAAGGGTAAAAGAGCTTTGTTTTCATTGCTTACGGAAAACGAAATAAACTGCTCACAAAAATTAGAGTTGACAGCATCATGGGTTGACAGCATCATCATTTAATTTCGAAATTTCTGTGTACAATATATTCAAAAACACAAAAGAAATTTGTTTCATGCTCGCACAAAGGCAGGTGGCAATGTGCACATCAGGAAGGCCATCTTTCTGGAAGCCAAACACGAAGAAGAGTAGTTTATTTTGAATTATCCTCAGCATCCGGGTACTTTTGTGGCTGTTCATTTAGGAGCCATTTTGGACGCGCTTTGGGTTTTCTCATGTCACCGCTTTTCTCTTCTCTCTCGCGGCAGCTCGGAGTCTTCGAGCAGGGCACTGAGACCAGTGGTTCGGCTGCTCTTTTAAACCACTTACTAGGTTGTTATTTCTTAGGGAAGATTCGTTACTGTATGACTGCTATGAATTTGTAGATTTGTCGCAAAGTCTGCTTTGTTTCTGCTGCATGTGTTTTAGACGGAGCAATTGAAGTATATTGTACACGAATCGTTTATTAGTGTTGTTTTGAGACAGTGTTGTAACACCTGTGTGAGTATTGTAGCGATATTAGAGGGTTTAGTGTTGGAGCAGTATTATTACAGCTGCGGTAGTATTGTATTGGAGTACTCTTACGATCGTATTGAAGCAACACAGATATAGTGCAGTAGTACTGGTCAGTGTGGTGAGAATAGTATAGTAGTATTGTGTTTTGATGCCTAGAGCAATATTTGAGTACTGAATTCAAAACTGTTCAGTTTCGGTGTTGTGTGACTTCTGAAGGATTGTAGGATTTAGAGTATTCTGACTGGACAGTGTCGAAGCTGGGAGATGCTTCCTTTGATGCAGGTTCGTGTTGTTTGCGTAAACGTGTGGCAGGAATAGTATTTAAATGCTTTCCAAAGGAACGCAAGCTGAAAGTCAGAGTCTCCCTCAGATCTGCTACACGTCAGGAATATGTTTGCTCACTGGCTGACTCTGGCAATTATTCGGGGAAGCTTGTTTGCAGGTAAGATCGCTCTCTGTGTCAGTTCAGTTCAGTTTGCGACGCAACCTTTACTGCACTGTAGACAGCAGAACACAAATGCTTTCCAGGGTTGTGGTGTCACAAGGGTTAAGGTACTGGACTTTTGACCAGACCGTCCATGTTTGAAGTCAAATCACTGCCATGCTGCTGTGCTCTTGAGTAAGGTCCAATTGTTGGACTGTCAGACGAAAGGCCTCTTCTCAACCGAAATGTTTAAGCAGGCTTATTTGGTTCTTATTTTCTGACCTTACTTTGTGTTTGTCTTCACACGCGGCATGTTTATTTACGTTCAGCCGTCTATTGCATGGGAGCTTTCGCTGTATGGGATTGGTCTGGTTGCAGTATCAGTCAGTCCTACATTTTGCCAGTTTTGGCTCTTGTGACTATTATTATTATTATTATCATTATTATTATCATGACTGAGAATTGGCTTCACTGGAAATTGGCCCTACTCATGTTTGAAAATGACTCTGTGATTGGCTTGGCAAAAGGTCACACCGTAAACGTACCCAAGTCCACATTTATATTATTTAGCAGCCACTCTTATCCAGAGTGAATTAAAATTGAAACGTCTTACTATGTATGCAATTGTGGGTTAAGGGCCTTGCTCAAAGACCCAACAGTGGCTGCTTGGCAGAGGTGGGATTTGAACCGTGGACCTTCTGGTCTAGAGTTCAATGTCTTATTCACTAGGTCACCACAATACTTACTGTACTGTACTGTACTGTACTGTAGGTACTTGTAGGTCTAAGCCTGCTTACATTAGCAACATGTACATATTTACAGTGTACCTGGGTTCTATAGTGCCTTGATATTGTTCAAAAAGACACGTTGTATTACAGATGACAGCTATATTGCTCACAATATCACTACAGTAAACAAAGTAACTGTGTAGGATAAGAACCAGATTTTAAAAGACGTGTTTTCATTTGAAGAGTTAGATCAGTTACAGCGGTTACTTCTGTAGTTCATTATAAACACCACTATATATTTAAAGCTTGGACATATTTGTTTCTGTAATTCTAAATCTTATGTGGAATTCTGAGCCTGTTCAATCTATTAATATTACAAATTTTCTCAAGAAAGGGTTCAATTTAGTATACTTAGTATAAGTACAGTACGCTCCGTATAAATAACTAGGGTTACAGCGATGCACTTCAGTTGGTATTAATAAGGCATTTGTGTCAGAGAACTGCCACTTAATAGATACAGTCAAATCCGGTTAATGGGGGCACATCGGGACGTGATCGTTTTGGTCCTAATAACCGGTTGGTCCGATTAATCGAACATGTTTTGTTATGTTACAAGACGGGACGTGCTATAATTTATGTAACATATTAAATGTTTATTAAACCTTTATTGTACGATTTACA
>JAUZST010015399.1:0-10227 GCA_034779995.1 Parotocinclus haroldoi | reverse complement strand
TGTGTGTGTGTGTGTGTGTGTGTGTGTGTGTGTGTGTGTGTGTGTGTGTGTGTGTGTGTGTGTGTGTGTATTTGTGACCTGGTTAGATTGACAGGAAGATATACAGTATCCCAGCTCATTACTGTTGTTTGTCTTAATGTCCTACCATGTTAATGGCTATGAGTGTGTAAGAAGCATGTCTGCATTTTTGGACCAATGATCTATTCTAGCAGCCATGTGGAAGGCTGGGCTGCTTAGCATGTGCTACAGGTTCTTTTTGTTTCTGAGACAGTGATGGACAAGCACTCCCCTCACATGAAGACACACCTCTTTTTGGTGGCACACTTAAAGGCTCAAATAGATTTTTCTCACATTCTTAACAATGCCAAAGTGTGACTTGCTTAGAGTGATTGATTTATTGCATGTGCACTCTGTATTCAGTATAACATAATTAACTGTAAATAGCACGTAAAAAGATATAAGATAAGACAATAAGATATAAGAATATACACTATAACATGAAGTGCTTTGATTGTTATTAAAAATTGGATGATTTTGTTTATTCAAGTGTGGACAACTCATTTATTATGCAAACATAAAACCAGGCAGCACCTCTATGACATTATACATCATTTTACTTAGGCCAAGCTAAAGCACCAGAGCGCTGAGTCATCTCAAAACATTTTCCAGGACAAGAAACAACAAGCTGAAAAATGTGGCACCGACACTGAGGCTCTTTTCAAGAAACATGGTTAAGGATTCAGCACTTTATTGCATGTGAAATTACTCTTTATGAATTGAAGGACTTTATTACTACTTCTACATTTTCTGTTTCCAAATGTGCCCTGGTTGGAAAAGCTGAAAGCAAAAAGCAGTATTTTTTGTAATTAGTGTCTGTTGTGGATATTATTACCAAGCCCAGGGATATTTTAATACCTGCAGTGAAACTAACACACTTAGCTCTGCTAATAAGCTTACCTCTGGCGCAACATCTGGACTCATCACATTTATTTTTATCTACAGCAGGAGACTTATTCTCTCGCTATTCTGATGTCTCTCTTCATTAAAAGTTGGTAAGCATGGGTGTATGCATTGCATTTCTGTTTTCCTTTTTTGAGAAGATATGTATCTGTATTTTTTAGCAGCATTTTATACAAGTTATGATGCACTGTAAACTAATTTACAACAGAAGAGGTCCATCTTTAGAATAATAGTGACTGACATTGAAGGAGATTGTGAATATAGGATCATATGGGGGACAGTGAAGATAAGGATTAGACAGGTTTCTCATGAGTCATACAGTACATGGAAGATAGAATGCAAATACTGGATTTGTGGATTTTCAAGGGTTTCAACGAGTTAAACAGGATAATACATTAGCCATGGATACGTTTCAATCTTTTAGTCATTTTTCATTATTTCATTCAAATACATTATTGTGTTAAATGCTATAGTTGATATGTTGATATAGTTAAATGCTATAGTTTATCTTCTCTGTCTTGTTACACTTTTCATATTACATAATCTCTAATTTATTAATTAACATATATTATTTTCATTATTAGATTTTTAAATACACGTATGTTATCTCTGTTAATATGTTTTAGCTTCTGTTTACTTAAGTATATAGATATCCATGGAGGTTTGATCCCTTTTTGAGTCTTGGTTCTCCTAAGGTTTTTTCCTAATAACGTTTATGGAGTTTTTCCTTGCTATTGTCGCACGAGGCTGCCTCAGGATGGGATTTTTTGGGATTGGCCTTAGATGATTAACTGAAAATTGCAAAGCTGCTGTAAGACAGTACTGTATTATTTTAAAAAACCCAAACAAACAAAAAAAACTCTATACATCTATAACTCTATACAGTCCTGAATATAGCAATAATGGACAAAATGAATTCAAATTGGAAGGGAAAACTCACTACAGTTTACCACATAAATATAGTATAGTAAAACAGAAGTGGTACAGAATAAACAGGCATCTGTCTCATCCAAAAAGATTTTTTTTTTTAAGAATGCAGATTGTTATCATTAATCTCAACTTAAATCACTTCCCATGTCTTTTGCTGTGTCAGAGACAATTAATTGATGTGTAGCAGCAGCCTATCCTCCTGATTCCTCTCACCCCAGGACATCCTGCGCTCCTGTTCTCGTGAAGGATTCCGGGTAATTATTCCAATTAGAGCCAGTGTGAAGTGATTAAACATATGCAGCTATCACTGAGGGAAAATTTCACCAGGTGTTCTTCTCATGGTCTATATCTCTCTCGCTTTCACTCTCAACCCAATTGTCTTGAAAAAGAAAGATTTGGAGTGTCCAACCTGCTTGTCTCAGCCTCGCAGGGAAAGCAGATGCTCGTCCTATAATTATGTCCTGTTTGGAGGCTGAGGACTGACAGGGCACATATACGCCATTTCAAATTGGCATGGGGTGACCTATTGCTATGGCAGTGCACAAAGGGCAGCTAGACAGAAGCATGAGAGGGAAGGCTAAGAGTTCTAGTAGAATCCAACCTGAGAAATGCAGTTGTTGGCACTGGGGAGTCCAAGACTGGCTTCCTACACTCTAATTCCCTGTCATCATTTTTATCCCCAACAAACAGCTGAACTAGATGACCAGTTTATGCAGCACATAGAATGCCAGATATGACCAGTCCAGTAACAGTCAACAGATTATCTTCAGATTTTGACATCAGTTGTAGTAATAAAAAGACAACACTCCTGGAATGTGGTGGGTTTGTCAATCTGATTCCCAACATCATTTAATGTCAGCAACCCCTGTCTTTTTCTGTAGTGATACTTTCAATTGATGCTAAGTGGATTAAACAGACATTTAATTTGAAGTAGAAAACTAATTCTGAGACTGTGCTCTTGACAAAATAATTCCTTGCACTCCCTGAGGGACAGACTCCTTCCATGAAAAACACTTTGAGAGGAGTTTCGATTAAGGGGTTCGAGTGGCATTTAATTAGTTTAAAGAAGTGGGTCATTGGTAGCTAATTAAGAGAGCATTATAGCGGGTTATTTCTCATTAAGAGTAGGACATATGTATTAAATAAGACCAAATACAGATGCACCCATTTCATAATTACTACAAAGCAAGTCTAGAATATTTTATGGTTCATTAATTAATAAAGAAGTGTAGTGTTGTTTGGTTATATGCCATAAAAGCCACAGCTTTCAAAACAGCTAATCAGCCAGTACTAGGAATAAAGGTATGGATAATTACCTCAAATAAAGCAACCCAGAACCTCAAACTACTTGTACTTTGTTTTAATTATTAGTTAGGTGGTGTGGTGTAAGTGTTATCTTAAATAAATCAAATACCAACTATATTTAATTCCTAATGTATTGTGATAAGCATATACAAGTATCAATTGCATTTTCACATTGACAAAGCAAAAAAAATATTGGTTATCAGTTAGCCTATATACAAGATGAGATATAGTTGGGCATGGAGGCATAAAGGTTGGTATCTAGCGGCACATTTGCCCATAGAAATTGTAGATGGGCCTGTAGATCCCACTCTCAGCTAGTCCCAAAAATGCTTGATTGTCAATATATCTGGTGACTGGGCAAGCCAAGCAAGTGTTACAGTCTAGTGGAGACATCCACTTGCTGTGTTTTGGCGAGCAGTATCCTGCTGAAATATACCAGTTAGAATCATGTAACATGTGGCTGCCAGATGTCCTGCACACATCACCTAATGTTTAGTGTCCATCGTATCAGTACTAGGGACGAGGGATTGCTGTATGTGATGACTCTCCAGAACATCACACCAGCAGTTGGGGTAGTGCATTGGTCGACAGCAAAGGCAAGATTAAAGCCATACATGCTCAAGCCATCGTTGGATCCCAAACAAAACCTGGATTGGTCACTAAATGTGATACAGTTCCAACGGCGATGGCTTTCAATAGCAAGACGTAATAGGTGCTGTGACAACAAATTTCCTTTTGCTAAGTGCCTAGTAATTGTCCATACAGATGCAGGGGTGTGTAGTGAAGGTGGCAATTGTGTCCAGATGGTGGAAAATTATCCTCTTTACTGGTGGTCTATCTGGGCCATCACTGTATGTGTGTATATATAAGCTAATAGCATATAGCAGATCAGCCTATATATACACACACAACCCCAATTCCAATGAAGTTGAAACATAAATAAAAACAGAATACAGTGATTTGCAAATCTTTTAACATATAATCAACTGAATACACTACAAGGACAATATATTTAATGTTCAGACTATTCAACTTTTTTTTGATGATGAAATCCCTAAATTATACTTATAGATGTGTGGAGTTCTACACCTGGGCGTTAGACCAACATCAACGGGATCTCACATTCGTACAGGGCATTCTGTTTGGTGACGACACCAATATTTATGTCAGTGGTGAGGTACTGGATAGGTGTTGTGTTAATTTACATTAACCAGAACCTAAATGCTCAGCATTACCTGACAATCCTACAGAAAACAGTGTTCCCATCCATTCTGATGGAAGATGGCAGTTATTTCCAACAGCATGAAGTACCACCACACTACAAAGCAGGTGTTCATCAGCTTCATATTCAATTTCCTGGTACTTGGATTGGCAGTCTTGTACCTATGGAATGGGCTCCCAGATCATCCGACCTTACACCATTCGACTTTTATCTCTGTGTTCATCTCAAACAAATTATGCATGCTGAGAAAATCCGTAACAAACACCATCGCATGTGGAGGCTTGTGACAGCATTTCTCCAGAGATTCTCAGGCAGGTTCAAAATGACTGGATCCTGTACTGTTCAGCACCAGGGATAGCACACTGAACACGTCAAATAGCTGTTCATCACAGGCAACATTCCCAGTTGTTGTTGCAACTTTCTGTCTTGATAACATTTGAACCACAAGAAATATTGCAAATGACTGCACTGATAAATTCTTGAGACACTTCTGGTATTCTCTAATATGCTACCATCATGCTACCATATATGACCACCTTCCTATAAACTTGTGTGTGTGTTTGTGTGTGAACTAAAAATAACTCACCCAGACAGAAATGTCAGATTGCTGCAAAACCTCGAATTGCTGTTATGTCTTAGACAGATAAGTAAAGTGGCCTGATTAAAGACTGGCTCTTGCCTCATGTATGGTCTAAAAGTGCTGTCCTATAAAAAGCACTCAGAGGCTATTTTTTGGGAATTTTACCTCTTGGTGGGAGACTTTTTTTTTCTAGACATGCACTACATGAGTGAAAAATTGCTATGTCTTGAATATACCACATAAGAACACCAAGTTCTTGTGGATTTTTTCATGGAGTTCTGTTTGGCTGTTTTGGATGGCCTGTTTGTGCATGCAACAGGGTTGGACAAAATGTTGCTGCAAAATTAAGTCGGTTTCTCTGGTGTGTTCAGTGGGGAGGGCATGGCCTTGGACAAGACAGTCAGCTGTGACACATGCAGATAGTTTTGCTGCTTCCTGGGGCATATGTCATTCTTCCAGCATTTTACCTGGGGCTTCATGACATAACATTACTGCTCCACCACATTACGCTGAATGCCATGTCATGTCATTGCCTCTAGGTGGCACTAACCGTAGTAGTGACCCGTACCCACCTACATTTGCATTGAAGCAGTTCTATCACTGATACAGTCACCTGTTGACTTTAGTAGCAGAGCTTAAGCAATTTAAATCCGTTGTGCATGGAGTGCTGTTCACTACTAAAACAGATGATAGTTCATTGACTAATTGAGCTGGTCGTTGGAGCAGGGGAGTTAGGGAGCTCACTCAGTAGATCAAGGAGGGATGACAGCCAGAATGATCGGCAGTGATGGCCTGGAAAGGGCCAGTCGAGTGTTTATGTGCACCCCTGTCGATGCATCAGTCTGGCATACCCATTGAGCAGGCAGCTGTAGCTGTGCTATTTCACCAAAAGGCGCAAATCAAAGCAGTTGCCAATCAGAGTACGTCATTTATACATTGTGGATCCCTGAACGATGACAAATTTTATATTTTACCAATGTTCTATTAAATTAGGCCACTTTATACACATAGTTACCCAAGCTATGCATTTTAATAGCAGGTTTTATGTATTGCACTATTCTAGTATTTTAGTTAAGGTACCTCCCTCCTAGGCACAGCTTGCAGTACTTTTAATAACTCTTCCTACATGCTATTTGGCCATAATAAATATATTAATATGAGCAGTTATCCTTGTTTGCCTCTTCCTTCACTGATGCTACAATACACAGTACATACAGTAGAAGCATAAAGACAACTGTCAACAAAACATTAATTACTAGACACAGAATGAGCAAAAATAACATTGACTGTAAGTGAACAGTTGATGTGTTGGATGTGAGAAAAAGTTCAGGAAAAAAGAGTGTTATTATATTATATTATTATGGCCAGAGGATTGAGTCAGAGCTTCTCCTAAACAACAAGGCTTGTGGTTTACTCCCAGTGAATACCTACCAATATTGGTTTAAGACAAAACATGAACTGACATGGTGTTGGCCATACCATGGCTCATTGGGGCAAGATAGCAATGAATCCCATCTGGTCTGACAGAAGAACCACTGTGGTACAAGTCACATTTTAATGAGGAATAATGTTCCTATATTCCTCCAGAGGAACTACAGTTAGTTGTGTTTCCCAATGCAAAGCCTACATGTAACATTATTTTATCTTTGTAAATGTAAATATTGCAAATAAAATTTACTGGCACAGATTAACTGAATCGGTCATGTGCTTGATTTAAACATTGACAGCTGGTTATGAGGTTCCAACCCATTGACATGTCAACCAATCATCATAGAAGAAGCCATGCATCAAAAATGAAGTTCACCATCCTATGGAAACAGCACCCATCTACCATTCACTGGAAAGTTTGTACAACCAGGAATGCATCAAAATGATACAAGACATTTGTACTGCCACCTACAGTTCAATGAGTTGTTCTATCTAATCAGCGAGTACATGGATGAGCAGCAGACAAGCGCTTCAGAGACTGGCTGTTTTTAAAAAAAATTTTGAATGTCAGGGTTTAGCAGAAACAATTAAATTAGTTATTTGATGATTTGACTCTCCAGTTGTTGAATTCCACCAAAAGTAATCAGAAATATAGAAACTGTGGTAAACATGTCATGGCATTTTAATAACGGGACATCAGTGCTTCCCATGTTGAAGGTTTGGGTTGAGGCAGAGCCTCAGGGATTAAATAAAGTGCAGTGTAACCCACAAGCGACAAGGACCAGAAAATTGATTCAAAATACAGTGCATTATACAAAAGAAGTGCTGAAAGAACATGAGTGCTCTAAGTGTCTGTGTGCAGTGAGTGGAATGATTCCGGATCTAACCTGTCAGGGAGAGGAATGCTGTGGATGACAACAAAACCGTAATCATCCAAATGCTCCTAATGTACAGTGTGCTGATCGCCTCTTATAGTCATAGGTCGCCCCAATGCATTTGTGGGTCCCTGAGGAGGCATCTCCTGCAGGACCTTACTGCTGCAGCAAGATGCTGCCACCGGGAAAAATGGAGTACACAAAACAAACTTAAAGTAATATCATAGGGTGAATAAAGCCCTTGGCAGGGCACATCCCTAACATTGCTCCTATCTCAAGGGTTGACTCTTGGCAATCTTCCCATCTTGTCATGGTGTGTCCTGTGAAAGGCTTCAAAAAGAACATGGTCCAGGACGGCAGATCTGGGGATCTAGCACCGCTCCTCCTCTTTAAAATCGACGCGGTACTTGAGACCACACCCTTTGCATCTCACATCCAGGAGGCGACTGACGGTGAAGGCTGGTTGGCTGTCGATGATGCGGACAGGGGTAGGAAAGACTAAGCCAAAGGTGGTTGCAGGCTTGATCTGGGAGATGTGGAAGGTGTGGTTAATCTTCATGTGCTGGGGGAGCTTGAGGTGCACAGAAGGGCTAATTGCCTGATCTTGTAATCCAAATGGCATGACTAGGTACGTGAAGTGCCCCATTGGCGTGAATGCCATCTTTCACTCATCACATTCTGGATGTGCACCAGTGACAGGTGCAGATCGAGCTTGGTGAAGATAGTTGGGCCCTGCAAACTTTCAAATGCCAAGTGCAACAAAGGTAAAGGGTTCATAAACTTGTTCTTTACTGTAGTCTAGTTTAAACCTTGGTAGTCCACACATGGCCTTCTAAAAAGAAGAATCCGACTCCTACCTGGCAGGAAGAACAGAGGATCATACCAGCCCAAAAGCATTTATCGAGGTGGACGTTCATGGCCTCATGTTCCAGGTGTCACAAACTAAAGACATGACTGCTGGATAGAAGCGTACACAACAGCAGATCGATTGCACAGTCAGTGAGCATGGTAGGTCTCACTCCATTTGAGCACTCGTCCAGTGGTCCTGTAGAACCTTGGTTTGTGTCTCTTCAATCAAAGAAATCCCAGAATAACAGGAATCTGTGGAACACGGACAGCAGCAATGGTTATGGTTTCAACATCATTCAACGTCCGTCAATCGAATATGCCCTTATGGGCAATGCTATGCAGGGTTAATGGACAGGTAATTTCTTTGGCAACGACTTCATCAATTAAGTAATACTCAGAGTACCAAGTCTGAAACCGAGAATCCCCCCCCCCCCATTCATCTGGAAAATACGTGGTAGAAGAAGCTGGGTCCATGTTGCCGGGAATCGGACAATGAGAAAACTTGTCCGGATGGTCACAGCTGCAGACGGGGATCTTGATTCAGTGGCTGGCTGGTTCTGATTGGAGGTAGCGTCTGTCAAGAGTGTTTCGAGTGGATCTGAGTGTGACTGAGTTGCATGAGCTTGGGTGAGTCAGGGACAGCTTAGGATCGTAAATGTAAGATACCAACGTGAACAGAAGACCATGAAACTGCAATCAGGACATTGTGGCTGCAATCTGAAAGCAAAAGCTTAAAAGTAAAGTTTAAAGATACTAGGACACAAGGACACAAACCATCAGAGATTTAGAGTGTAAACCATCTGATATAGATCACATTAAAAAAAATGTTACCAGCCTTTTTTTTAATCAGATTTGGTGAGAAGAATATATTTGGGCCACTTTGCCTGTGATTGTAGTCTTTGACAAACTGAAGTGGTGAAATCTGAATTAACTTACTGAATATACAGCCAAATCTAGAATGACCAAATCAAGGTTTGCTCTTAAAATAGGTTTCAGTTCAGACTTGTAGTAGTCCTGTACCATCATATGGAGCATTACAGCAGGTCCAACTTCAGGGAACGACCTGAACTGTAAAATAATATTTTGCTATTGTATCCCAGCCTTTGAACTGATGAGCCAATTCACATTTGAAACAAAACAATCAAGATCTAGATTATATCCATATGTCCTCAGCCAGTCAGGCCATCTCCACATAGACACTCGTTTTATCACACACACGTCCTCTGACACATGGGAATAAATGAGCGCAGTTTTGAGAGAGAAAAAAAGAGAGACATGCAGAGATACAGAGACTCAAAGGACCAGAAGGAATACTTTGGAACCATAAACGTAATGGCTTTTTACAATAATACAAACCTATGTAAAAGAAGTACATTAACAGATGAGAGATCAATCAATCATTGTGATGGAGTAGGAACAAAATGTTTTACTTTTATTCAGTTTTTCCAATTAAGTTATTTGCAACAGTACAACCAAATTATGGGCTGATATGTTAGGGCTATCAATTTTCCACACTTTACATTATCTTTGTTATTTTTACTCTGTATTTTAACCTATATTCAAATTCACTTTGATTATATAAATTAATTAATTTACTGTCTTATCTGTTCAATCTTAAACAGGGAGGCAGGATAGCTGGTGCCTATCTGGTGGCATAGGGAACAAGGCAGGAACATCCCTACACAGGTTGCCAATCAGTCGTATGGCACATACACTCACACACTCATACACTAGGGGCACTTTAGAGAGACCAATTTACCATTAAGCATTAAACATTCATGACCTTGGACTGTGGGAGGAAACCAGAGTACCCAAAGTAAATCCACACAGACATGGGGAAACCATGCAGGTCCATACAGAAGGACCCAGACCGCTCCAGCTGGAGGCTGAACCCAGGATGGTGATACCCCACTGCCATCATAACACCCTAACATATTTACTTTTTCTAGAGGTGGTCTAGAAGGTTTAGGATTCAAATCTCACCTCTGTCAAACTTGGTGCTACATTTGATTCAGATCTCTCCCTTGACGTTCACATTAACAACATCACACAAATTGCTTTCTTTCAGTTACGTAACA
>JAUZST010015398.1:0-10228 GCA_034779995.1 Parotocinclus haroldoi | reverse complement strand
CTATACAAACATGGTGGTGGCAGCATCATGTTATGTGGGTGTTTTTCAGCTGCAGGGACAGAATGACTGGTTGCAATAGAAGGAAAGATGAATGCGGCCAAGTACAGACATATTCTGGAAGAAAACTTTTTCCAGAGTGCTCAGGACTGGGCCCCAGGTTCACCTTCCAACAAGACAATGACTATAAATAATGAGTTTCTTCAGAACAACTGTGACCATTATTGACTGGCCCAGCCAGAGCCCTGACCTAAACCCCATTGAGCATCTCTGGAGAGACCTGAAAATGACTGTCTACTAACGTTCACCATCCAACCTGACAGAACTGGAGAGGATCTGCAAAGAAGAATGGTAGAGAATCCCCAAATCAAGGTGTGAAAAACTATTGTGAAAAAAAGCATCATTCTCAAGAAGATTCATGGCTGTACTAGCTCAAAAGGGAGCTTCTAATAAATACTGATCAAAGGGTCTGAATACTTATGGCCATGTGATATTTCAGTTTTTCTTTTTGTAAAAAATTGTACGTGTGTTTTTTTTTTCCTTTCAAGATGGGATGTGGAGTGTACATTAAAAAAAATTAAGTTAACTTTTTAAATTGCCTGCAATGAAACAAAGAGTGCAACATTTAAAGGGGGGAGACCCTCTGTATATTGTGATATCTATCGTTAACAAAACATGAAAGTACCTACATTGGGATATGTAATTTTGTGTACATATTCGATAGAGCAGCAGCCATCATTAATCTTCCAATATCTAATATAGTTGCATTAAAACAAGACAGTAAACCTTGATGTCATACATGGTAAAATGTTTCACTGCTATGTCATTTCACATTCATAAATCCACAAAAAGAACAAGCTGATTTTTTGTAATACTTTATTTTTGATTTGTATATATTATCTGTACAGTAGCCTTATAAATAGAACGTAGTACAAATGAGACAAATGAAAGAGCAAACACTGAAATCCAGAGTTAGGTTGCAGGACATAGAATGTCAAGAGGTTAAGATAGAAATGTCTTTTCCAAAAGCTTAAATATTATTAAAACAATGGCTAAAGAGATGACTAATGCTTTTCTGCACCAACAAATAATGTATGTTCACTTGTGGCTTCAATGTCAAAAGTATTTTTCTGTTGCTAAAAATGGTTTACATTTGGTGTGTAGCCACTGTGCCACTGCTTATTAACATTTTACAAATGGAAAATATGCTTCCATGACTAAAGTACATTATTATGAGTGACACTTGTCAAATAGCTTGAATAGTTTCAATGTTGTGTTGCTTTTGGGATAGAGAATACCAAAAATTACAGTAACTCCGAGTATAACATTCTAGCAAAACTTTCACCCAAAAAGTATCGCCTTTGAAAAAAAAATATGTTACAGTGGTACCTCGATGTTCAGCCACCTTGGAAATGATCACAATCCATTTTTGATTCAATTTGAAGAAAAATTAAGTCTCAGATCTTGTCATCTGCTTGGCACTCAGCGAATTCACTGTATATTGCTGTCTTTCTGGTGCTTTTCTTTATTTGTATGTAAAGTACTATATTTGTAGCACAAATAAATCCCCATGGGTCCTAAAATGGTTGGTAATGAAAGCCAAACAAAAGGAAAACTTCCTTCAAAGGAAAGTAAATTACAAATGAAAGTAAAACTGGCTATCAACAATTGCATTAACAGCTTAGTGCCCCCGATTTCTCCAAAAGAGTAAGGGTTTTGCTTTTACTTTCAAGTTTATTACATTTTTTTGACATTTAAAAAATATAATATTATGACAATATACAATACAACTTTATTAATGCGTATAATGTCTTATACGCTGTGGGTTTTCTGGAATATATTAATTAAATGTACATTATTCCTTAATGGGAAAAATTTGCTCTGGAACCACTGTACATGTTTAGCTTCCAAATGCTATACTTTTTAAGGTTAAGACAGAATTGGTAACACTGTCAATTACAGCTACATAATCATAAGTGTACAGTAATCCTTGTATTCCCTATATTAAAGGTGTGGGGAAAAGCTTTGTCATGGTTATCTACAGAGCACAAAAATCTTAAAAAAAAAAAAACCAAACAACCCATTAGAAGTCATTTGTTCTATTTTTATAATGTATAACTTACAATGCCACAGCCATATTATTTAAAATATTTCTCCAGTACTAGACAACAAAGTGTTTACAAAACAGATAAACTAAAAAGAAATTGTAATCATATCATATATCATATCATATCATATCATAGACAAACTGCATCTTAACCCCTGAACCTTTTACAATGGTGGTAATAATATAAGAAAAAAAGTGTGCTGGCATATAAGAAAAATAGTATTGCCATATTATAGCAATAATTATATGATTCCAGCATTAACAGTATCAACCTAAACACACTTCCATTGGCTGTTGATTATGTCAGGAAACTGGTTAAGACATGTGAAGTAATAGGAATGGTTTGTCAAAACAGCTGTTTGTTCAGAACTACTCAAGGTAGGGTTTTGCCTCCAAGACATATGATCTCATGATGTATGCAGCATCCACCAGGGCTCTGCTGCTAGATGTGAAATCCCATTAGTACTCTACATTGCACAGTACATAGATTTTTAAACCAGTTTAAAAGCAGGAAACACAAGCACATGCTGATTCATTACTGTGAATGTACAATTGCAGCCACAGATTTCACAGTGGCATTCACAACTGCGACCATGTTAGGAACATCTCTGGCAACTCTCTGGATCGGGGGAATGTGGGGCCCTTCTAGGGTGTCCAGGATACCTTTAGAACCAAACAACACCAAATCATATTAATACGCTCATTGGTGTTCATAACAATACACTAAAACAGTTGGCCAAAATGTTAGCAGTTAATTGCGTCTATAGACAGTGGTCAACATCATAACTGACATGGCTTTATAAAGGCTGTTTATTATTTGTTTATTTGACATATTCAGTGTTATCATCAGTGGCCATTTCAACAACACACACAAGGTTACATCTATACAAAAGGTTAGCTCAAGACTGGTCAGATATGCACTCGTGTCAATCCCAATTAAGAGTAACCAATTAACCTAACACATCTCTGAACACTGGAAAACCCAGTGCAAACCCACACAGCAATGGTGAGGACATGCAGACTCCATACAGAAAGGCCCCAGACTGCTCCAGCTTGGCACTGAAATCAGAGCGTTTTTGCTGTGAGGCAGCAGTGCTACCCACCAAGCCATTGTTCATAAAAAAGGTAACTACAGGTGAAAGTTATTGCTTAATACTTTGCGGCTGGAATACCAAAGCAGTAGATCGTGAACTGTGGGACAGAGAACTGCATTATTAGGTGTAGAGCTATCTGAAATAGACATTTATTATAGCTGCACATAACTGCACTACAGTGGCACAAAGCAGTAACACTTATAAAATAATTAAAATAAATGTGTCACTATGACTCATGAAATGATTTCAAATCTGACCAACGTCTGATGATTGGCATACACCAAAATATACTAAGGTGCTTTTGGACCAAATAATATTTAATTGTTTCTAATATTACAATTATTATATTATATATACAATTATAATTTTATAACAGTCACAAGAGAATTTCCTTCCAGTATTGAGAAACGGAATAACATTTTTTAATCCTGAGCAGCAGAAGTTTGTGGACCTATTGTTTCTGTAAGAATGATTATTACAGGCCCAAGACCTGGATGTATAAGGGACCTATTCTGGTGCCATTTAGTTGCACCTTTTGAATTTTGATTTACATACATCTATGCTTGTGGCAATTACTTGGGGACAGAGGCTTGACCATGGGTGTTTTGTTGTGGTGTTGTGTTACTTAGAGACCATTCTTTTAATTTATATTTGTTAAACGTACAGCATAAATCTTAGTGTTCAAAAAGAAAATGTGAACTGTTTCGTAATCACTGTGAAGGATGGCATTTATTAAAATATTAATCATCTATACGTTACCTGCAACAATCCTGTGATAGGCAAAGTGCAGGTAGAGTAGAAAGAGCATGTGGAGTGCAGCAAGAGTGCCACAAAGGATGAGACGAGGAGTTTTACCCACAGTACGTGAAATCAGCACAGCCACCTGTAACAGAAAGGGGGGTGAAAATCAGTCACAGGTCCATGCAATTCTTAGATGAAACACTTGATGGAAATACACACTAGTTAACCTTTGACTAAGGGACTAAAACGGCAGAAGGAACCCCAAATTTTATACAACTGCATGTGTGGATAGCTGGATTCTCTGGGCTCCAGCTTAACTGAGATGGACTGACGCAAAGTGTCCTGTGGTTTGACGAGCCCACATTTCGAACTGTTTTTGGAAATCATGGACGTCATGTCCTCCAGGCCAAAGAGGAAAAGGACTGTCCAGATTGTTATCAGTACAAAGTTCAAAAGCATCTCTGATGGTGTGGGGGTGTGTTAGTGTATTAGTTCCCCTGGCATGGGTAACTTGCACATCTGTGAACACACCATTAATACTGAAAGGTACATACAGGTTTTGAAGCAACATATACTGATATCCAAGCAATGTCTTTTTCATTTTCATTGGCTTTAAAGGTTCCTAAATCGGATATGATTGGTAATTTGCAGCATTGAGAAAAATCCGTTTCTTTTTCAAGCCAATAACATCTAGAGCTGATGTTCTGGTGCTGGTTCCTATAATTCCTAATAATTATGTAGTTATTTAATAGTAATACATATTTATTTTAAACTACATTTGCTATGATTTAATATACATTTAGTGTTTATTTAATTAACACCTAGGCCACCCATGGAGGATGAGTCCTCTATTGAGTCTTGGTCCTCCCAAGGTTTCTTCTTAACATTTTAGGGAGTTTTTCCTTGCCACAGTCACCCTAGGTTTGCTCAACTTGGGATTGGCCTTTTAAGATAATGTATTACTGTAAAGCTGCTTTGAGACAATATTACGTTTTAAAAAGTGCTATAGAAATAAAATTGAATTGAACTGAATCCATTGAAATAACTAATGAGTACATCTTTATGGGTTTTTATGTCTGTACATTTCCATACCATGCGAACTGTAGACAGGCCTCCAATAACCAGCCAGAGAATGTAGAAAAGGGAATGGAAGTGAACATTGTAGGTGATGAATAGGACCACACAGTGGCCAAAGAGACCATAGCCCTGCAAATACAATGACAGGTCATTGTCATACACACAGAACTCAAACCTCAGATATTATGTTCAAATAATAAAGCATTAAAAAGCAGGCCTTCAATGTAGAACAATGCGGTAACTTACTAATAAAGACAGCATCTGTAGCATGGTGATTTGAGAATTGCAAAGGTAAGCCAAAAAGTAGATGAAGGAGGACGTTCCCAGCCAGTAGCCGAAACATGTTCCAATTGCAGTACCCATTAGGGTGCCCTCTCTCTGTTTTAGTAAACGTCATTAGTCATTACAGATAATGAATTACACAAATACAGAACTCTAAAAGGTGTAAAGTCTGCTTACAATAACAGTTCCAGATGTCTTCATGCCATGAAGCAGAATGGCCACCAGAGTGAACACCAACATCAGAGGTCCATACAGCTCCCCAGCAACCTTCTATTAGTTATGAAAAAATACACATTTCAGTACAGTTTTATATTCGCTTTAACACGGTCTTATACCGGCCCCTATACTTTGTTTTGACCAGCTATAAAAGCAGAAAGACCTCCAATACATGGTAATGACAACAAGAGCAAAATGCTTACCTGTGGAAAATGTATCATTCTGAGTGGAATCATGGACTCGACTAACCTGCATAATAAAGTAAATAATGTTAATGAAAATGCCTAAATAAAACTACATAAAATGTCTACAAGAGCAGTTTTGGAGCTTACCTGTTTCTCACTTGAATAGGCTCAACATCAAAATATGGTCGAAGGATGTCAATATTGGCATAAAGGTTAAAGGCTTTTGAGGCCTGCCTCTTGCCTGCTTTCCAAACCTGCATGAATTTAAAACACACATTACTTAGAAAACACATTCATATTTACACTGAAATTGCATACTTGATAAATACAAACTACAGAAAGCAAATGGTTTTTACTGCCTACAAATAGAATAGAAAAAGCACAACAAAGCATGACAAATAAATGGAAGGATACTGGAGTGAACATCTGTGACAGAATGACAGCTAAATGAAATGGGATTTACATACAGAAAAACTGGGTGGCAAGTGGTTCCTCTCATAGCTTCAAAGATCCCTGGTTTAGCCCTACCTCTAACTTCCATGTGGAGTTTGCATACAGTGAGGAAAATAAGTATTTTATACACTGTAGATTTTGCACGTTTTCCCAAGTACAAAGAATGTACAGGTCTGTAATTTTGTACCATCAAAGGTACACTTCAACTGTGAGAAACAGAATCCAAAAAAATCCAGAAAATCACACTGTCTGATTTTTAAATAGTTTATTTGCATTTTATTGCATGAAATAAGTATTTAAATCACCCACCAAGCAAAAGAAATCCTGTCTCTCGCAGACCTGTTAGTTTTTCTTTAAGAAGCCTCCTATTCTGAACTCATTACCTGTATTAATTGGACTTGTTTGAACTTGTTACCTGGATTAAAAAAAAAACACCTGTCCACACAATCAATCACACTCCAACCTCTCCACCATGCCCAAGACCAAAGACATGGGTTACAGGACAATAGGCAAGCAGCTTGGTGGGTAGTCCTGCTACTCAATTTTGGCCAGCAACCTCCTTCCTTCTGGTAGAGCAATGAAGATGGGTCATGGCTGGTAGCATGACAATGACCCTAAACACACAGCCAGGGCAACTAAGGAGTGGTTCCATAAGAAGCATTTCAAGGTCCTGGAGTGGTCTAGCCAGTCTCTAGACCTGAACCCAATAGAAAATATTTGGAGGGAGCTGAAATTCCCAATGTTGCCCAGATACCTGAAAGATCTGTACGGAGGAGAGGACCAAAGTGCTATATTTTTAAATGGAGGAGATCAGTTTGGTTGTAGTGTTTAGTAACTTGCAAAATGGTTTGTTATTCTGAGCAAAAAAAAAATGTGATGTGACATATTTGCCATATTGCCCACACCTACACGGTATGTCTACAGGGTAAATCAAAAGGCACAGGACACCCTTTCATTTCAGAAACAAAAGGGAAAATTACTTATTTGCCATCAAGTAATGGGTAAAGTGGCCATTTAGATTATGTCCAGAACATGACCACCATGTTGAAAGCTGCCATATTGTAACAAGGGCAAGTTTTATTGGGCAAATTAGTCCAGAATTTACCTAGAAATCGGTTGCCGCGATCAATATCTTAATATCTCAATATCAACAATATTTTCACAATAAATTTGTAATATCACTTGTGGTTCAAAAGTTACACAGAACACAGAACGTTCAAAACTTCTGTTGTTCATCACAGGTAACTGAAGATGGAATTGATGATTCTGATGTCTGGGAAAAGAAGCTGCAGTATCAAAGCTGCAGACGTCAACAAGTGACACTCAGAAAGATCACCATTTTCACACAGCACTGTTGCATCAAATTCAGAGAAACCGGGACTGTGGACAACAAGCCATGTAGTGGTCGTCTGAAGACCGTTACCACCAAAGAAACCTCAACAATAGTTTTGGCAACCTTTGTGAAAAGGCCACGATGCAGCACACATGTCCTGTGGTTTTTGACTCACCCTGTAAATACTTTCAGCCATGCAAAAACATAAAAAACAACTGACCTCATCGGCAACTTGTCGTCCCAATTGCCCTTTGAGACCCTTCATGCCAAGGAACTCTCCATCTTCCCCAGTGTCATCCTCAGCAGCTGCAGCCTCTTCTGTGACCTCCTCCTCCTCTTTCATACGCTGGTGCATCTCACCCATATCTTCAAAACTGGAGCCAGAAGTGTCATCCATATTCTCCATGTCTATGACAGCTGAGCCACTGCCCTGAAACATCAATAAACCCAAAACATTTTGGTTACGTAACATGGGTACCACCATAACATTTACTGGCAGTAGCTAGTGAGCCAGTGCACCACTGATTAAACAGTGCTCTCACTAACGAAATGTGGGGGGTTATATTTTTTCCAAATTCCATGACTAGTCAGAATTACAGTATATATGTCTGAAAATACAGTATGTTATTTTTAGATGCTAAATTTCCTTGTAGATATCTTGGGTGGTATTTTGGGTTTTACTAGAATAAGTCAGAATGCTTTGACGTTTAATTCATCGCAGACTGTATGAAAACAAGGTATTTCATGATTACTCCTGCTCAAATCTATTTAATTTGTTATTCATTCTTGTTTTTTAGGCCTGCAGTACACTCATGTTGGGGCAATCCAGTGCTAGTAATGAGGTTTGTTGTTTGTTGTTTGTTTATTTGGTTTGTTGAACTTCACAATCAGTGTCAATGGCCATCTCAAGGATTAAAAAAAAAAAGACTAGCCATATATACTCACTTGAGTTTGGCCAATTTAGTGCAATTAATTAACCTAATGAATGGCCTTGGACTGTGGAAGGAAACCAGAATAGCTGCAGTAAACCCACACAGACATGGGGAAAACATGCAGGACTGATCCACCCAGGAACAGTGCAATCCACCAAGCCACTGTGCTGCCCCTAGTAATGTAATGTAATGTAAAAAACTAAATTATGAAGGCAATTTCAAACAAGTGATTGCAATGATGATTTTGTGTGCAACCGCGTTGTCTTTGCGTCAGCACGACAGAGCAGAATAAATTAGGTTTAAGCTGATCCCCCATGATCTTCAAACCTTCAGCACTGCATCAAAAGCCATCATTTATCAATAGCTAATATAAGGACAACGGGCAGAGGATTACTTTTTGTCAAGCACTACAATACAGACCTACATTAACAAACAAATTTCACAAAAACTATAACTATGCCCAGAAGAGGCATCGCCTTCTTTGTGCTCTGAGGCTTCTAGAATGGACCATCACACAGTGGAAATGTGTATTATGGTCAGATAAATCAGTATTCCAGTTCTTTTTTTTGAGGAGAAATGGAAATGTCCAGACCACAGATGAAAAGTACCATATAGACAAGACGTCCAAAAGCCAGGGTGCATCATGGTATAGTTCTGTATCGGTGCCCTTGGTAAAGGTAACATGCTGTACACTTTACAAAGGTATGGCTGTGGAAGAAGAAGGTACAAGCACTGGACTAGTCTGCCTGCAGTCCTGACTGCGACAAACAATGACCCAATACGGTTAGACAGCTTAACATGTTTTCAGGATGAATGGTACTAAATAACCCTGGAAAACTAAATTGCTTGGTTTCCTCTGTATCATTTTTCAAGTGTTTAGAGTGCAAAGTTCTTTTACGTTTGTTTTTGCAGGCCTCAAATGCAAGGCTGGATGTCCATTAGCAAATGAAATGAAGTTGAATAGACAAATCATGAAAAATCTTGTGTTAATACTGTATGTAATTAAATAAATGCCAAAGTAAATGATAGAAGCACTGCTTTCTTAAAATCTGCATTTAAACTGCTTTATGTAGACCTGATATTACAATTAGTAACATTTGGACAGTTATTATGTAAAATGTATAGCTACAAGTAAAAATACAGATAAACATATTTGGTACACAAAAATACTAAATTCATCAGTCATCAATTAATGCCTTGTTGCAAATTTTTGATATGGTTGCACAAAGAGCTTTTTGATTACCATACTCAATGCTGCCTAATCCAGTAATGTTTCCTTCATATAAATAAAACATCTGTTACATATATTAGTATATAATTTCACATTTGGGGCTTAATGTTTACCATTAACCATTTAATTTGCTCAAACGAAACCTTCATAAACCACAAACAAGCTAAGAACGAACTACGTACGTATGCCATGTCACTGGAAGGATCGCAAATACTTTTCATGTTGATATAGAGTGCACTGTGTTTAGGGTGGAATAGCCATTTAGCATACTCTAAATAGGGCACCTACATAGGGTGCACCAAGCCATTAGACACGCTGTACGTTTCCGACAGTAAGGCTTTAATTCAGTGACAACACAGAAATGCGACTGTGCTAGCAAAAATATTTCAGACTAAAGTCACGTCTCCCTTGGTAGATAATTGAAAGTGCTTATAAACTAAGCAACAAGGGTAAGCAGGTTACCTGAATCATAAGGTTGTCATCAAATCCACCCCATGGTTCCGTATTCGTGTTTTTTATTCCTTCCGATGCCATTTTAGCCTGTGATGTAAATACACAACTTACTATAAAAGTTCATCAA
>JAUZST010015397.1:0-10228 GCA_034779995.1 Parotocinclus haroldoi | reverse complement strand
GTTATATATTGGTATTAAAATGGCATTATATTATTGAGTTTTGCCACAAGTGGTGCCATGTTTTTAAAAATCTTAAGTTTGTTGTTTCCAGCAGCTGGCTTTTACCCATGAGCCACTGGAGCTGCGGGCGAAGTAATTAACAAACTGAAAATAGAATTAGACATTTGCTCCTAAGTGTACTTGTTCTCACCGAAGCCTCCCTGTTTTCTAGTCCCGTGCGACTGGACGGCGTGTGCTTTCAGCCCTGAATCTGGCCTCCTTCCCAGTGCTCTACTTCTTCACCTTCCTCTACTACACAGACGCCGGCTCCACCTTCTTCACTCTCTTCACCTACCTCATGTGCCTGTACCGGTGCCACAAAGCGGCAGCCCTGCTCGGCCTCTGCGCCGTCCTCTTCCGCCAGACCAACATCATCTGGGTGGCGTTTTGCGCCGGCACGGTCGTGGCTCAGAAAATGGACGAGGCCTGGAGGGTGGAACAGTCGAAGAAGAGGGACGAGAAATCTGGCTCGCAGGTCCCCGGGCAGCCCAGCGGGATGGGAAGATTGGCACAGTTTACATTCAGATTCCTCACCGCGCCCGCGAACGTCAGGTCCGCGATGGCCTTGACCTGGCCGTACGTTGTAGTCGGTTTGGGCTTCGTGGTGTTCGTAGCGCTGAACGACGGTATCGTGGTTGGAGACAGAACCAGTCATGAAGCCTGTCTGAACTTCCCTCAGCTCTTCTATTTCTTCTCGTTCACGTTCCTCTTCTCGGTGCCCACGTCCCTTTGCTACGACAGACTCGCGCGCTGCTTACAGTCTCTCCGGAAGCGCCCGTTCCCCTTCCTGATGATCACCGCCCTGTGTTTGCTTTTGGTCTGGAAATTCACCTTCGTTCATCAGTACCTGCTCGCAGATAACAGGCATTATCCCTTTTACGTCTGGAAAAGGATTTTCCAGCGGCACCAGCTGGTCCGCTTCCTCCTCGTCCCTGCGTACCTGTTGGCCGCATGGACCTTTGTAGACGCTCTGAAGGCCAGGTCGATATTTTGGATGCTGGGGTTCGGCGTGTGCTTGGTGGCGGCTACCGTTCCTCAGAAACTTCTGGAGTTTAGGTATTTCATTCTGCCGTACCTGCTGTACCGGGTCCACGTCCCTCTGCCGTCCCTCTGCAGGCTGCTTCTGGAGCTTGCGCTCTACACCATAGTCAATGCAGCTACCATTTACCTCTTCATCCAGAAGACGTTCCAGTGGCCCGATAACCCTGCCGTGCAGAGATTCATGTGGTGACGTGAGGATGCACCACATTTTTTTTTTTTACTGACCAAAGTTATTTGAAGAACATCTGGGCTCCCCTACTGTATCAGAAATGTTTAGGGATCTGTTCCCTCCCCCCCCTTTTTTATGCATCTCCTGTCAGGATTGTGTCCATTCCAACCACGGGCTTCGTATTAGCGTTCATCTCCAATCAGGTCAGCTGGAATGAAATCCCGAATGCTGTAATGCCACGGTGTGCGTCAATCCACTCGACATCCTGTGTCGTTTACAGTTTTCGTTTTCAAAAGATTTCTACTCCATCGATGGTATCTTTAAATTTCCTGAGGAAATGCACCCACACTGCTTAATGCTGCCACCACCATGCTTCACAGTAGGCATGCTGTATTTTGGATGGTGCATAGCCTTTTTGGGTTTTGCCAGACATGGTAGTCATGGCCTCACAGTCAGGTTCATAAATCTATTGAAAAGACGCCATAATTCCCATTTTTTTGATGTCATTTTTGTCATGTTTTTAACTCTTGTTTGTTGTTGTTGTTGTTGTTGTCGTTGTCGTCGCCGCAGCTCGGTTTCAGGGTTCAGGCTTGGGCTCTTCAGCTCTCTCTTTAATGTGTGTATCTATGGCCTGTGTGGGTCTTTACCAACCTCCCTAAAATCTGGTAGTTGGATGTGTGTAGTTTTTTTTTCCCCGGAGTCTCTAGTGGCATCTCTGTAAAAAAACAGATTTAGTTGGTTTTGTTGATAAATGCCAGGAACCAAATCAGTTAAATGTCTTTAGTTCTACGTGGATTATTCTTATTTATGAAAGGAATTATGACTGGGGTGTAATTCCTCTATTCGGATGCAATAAAAACAATGATTAGTAGTGATTTTTGTCATGGCTTCAACTCTTAATGGCTTGTAATCGTCGTGTAAATGTTTTATTTGTATTAATTATTAATAATGGTTTGTCATGAATTCTTTATTCATGGGCAGTGCAAGCTTTAGAGACGTTTCATTGAGCTCTTCTTGACATCATGGCTCATCGGTGAGTATGCTTTCAGCGAAACAATATTCACAAAATACCTTCTTATTCCTATTTCCGGAATGAAAGTCATTTTTTAATTTAAATGTATTTAATAAAAAAGTTTCGTTTCGAAGCAGCTGCACAATTGTGCATTATCTTCTATTGTCAATCCCAAATTGAACAAGCCTAGGGCGACAGTGGCTAGGAAAAGATCCCTAAACTCAATTTAAAACTTGAACTTGAACGAATATCGACAGAATATCTGTATTTGGAATAATATGCATTACGCTGCTCCCTTATTAACCAAACATTGCTTCAGAGCAAGGTATCCTGTTTTCCAAATCCTTATCATAGCCAGGGATGTAATCATTTACAATATTTTATAATTTATCTGTTGCTAATTTACATTTTATTAACAATTTCTTATTTATTTTAAACTAATTTTGCTATGATTTAATATACATTTAGTATTTATTTAATTAATATTTAGGCCCCCCATGGAGGTCGGGTCCCCTGTTGAGTCTTGATTCCTCCCGAGGTTTCTTCCTACCATTTTAGGGAGATTTTCCTTGCCACTGTCGCCCTAGGCTTTCTCAGCTTGGGATTGGCCTTTTAAGATCCTATAATACTGTAAAGCTGCTTTGAGACGATGCTAGGTTGTAAAAAGCGCTATAGAAATAAAATTGAATTGAATGTGCTGGTGGGATAGAAGTACATCCTGGACCCGGACCCAACTCGAACCCAGGTTCGATCCCAGGTCTTCAGGGAGTGCTGCATTCAGCAGCTGGATCTTATGCTAATGCTAACAATAAACATCAGAATGTGAAAAAAGTGATTTAATCTTGTGACTTTGGGAGGGTTGTTGGTGCCAGATGGGATGGTTTGAATCTTTTCCAAAATAACGATGCTTTTGAGATTTACACACCTAATAATGTCAAGAATGTTCACAGGTTCTTTAGGAGGCAAAAGACCAAAGCACCCAACGATCAGCAGTTCTGTGGCGTACAGATTTGGTGGAGAGATTCTACTAGACTGGCTTGTTAACGCAAAGGCTACAGTGACCATTCTGTACAACAGCAGCGATTAGACAAGGCAACAAGATGTTAAACCTTGAGGTGGACGGGCTACAATGTCAACCACAAACAGGTTCCACTCCAGTCAGTCATAGGACTTGTATTGTTCATACATGTACATTTTCTGGGGGTCAACATCTACATTTACGTCATTTATCAGACGCCCTTATCTAGAGCGACTTCACAATCCAAGCAAATGTGGGTTAAGGGCCTTGTTCAGGGTCACAACTGTGGCAGAGATGGGATTTGAACCCCAGACCTCCTGGTCCATAGTTCAGTACCTTAACCACTAGTCCACAACAGGAACGTAGTAGTTCAATTTCCATTCTTCCATTATTCATCAGAGGGGAAAATACTCGTCGTTTTCAGAACTCAACAAACCGTGGTACCGAGGTCCTTCTGTACATAGGTCATGTCAACATGGACCAGAATCTTGCAGATCTGAATCCATGCCATGCAGATTCACTGTCCTGAGGCTCATCTGGGGAAGGGGAGGAACTATCCAGCGTAAAGGTGGTCAGGTGGGTTCCCATGACACTTCTTATTTTACCGCTGCAATGTGCAAGTGAAGAACAATGCCGACCGTGGACCCTGAGACTCTGAGAGCTTTATATTGAAACCTTCCACTAGGTGGCGCTGTGCACTCGGTTCTGAGTGTTGCATTTGGTCTATTTATCCGCGTGCTCTGTCTGTATCACCTGGAGGGGTTCGAGCAGGAAATCGGTAGCATCCTGCCATAACGTTTTGCATTTTCCCTGACAGTTTTAATGAGCTGTGAGATTTCGCACAGTTCCCGTCTAATTGCGGACCAATCACTTTGCACTAATCAAGTAATAAAGTACAGCACAGCTTGATATTATGCAATGAGTCCAGGGAGTTATGTGCTTCTTCTGCAAGAGGCTGTTTTTTTTTTTTTTTTTTTTTTTTTTTTTGCATTTTATGAACGTGTTCTTGTTATTTAAGCATCCAGTTTAAATTAATTCTGAAATGAGCATCATCACAAAGCATGCTCACTATTGGGTTGTATTATTAGTATTATTATTATTGTTATTATTATTATTATTATTATTATTATTATTATTATTAATTAATTCGTTATCTTCCGCTTAATAGACATGGGGTCACGGGGCAGCCGGCAACTCTAAACAGGGGCCACCAGTCCATCGTAGGGCACACACACGCAGTCACATACTAAGGATCTCTTTAGAGACACATATTAACCTAACATGCATGTCTTTGGACTGTGGGAAGAAACCCGAGTACCAGGAGTAAACCCACTCAGACACGGGGAGGACATGCAGACTCAGAAAGGATGATGATTATTATTATTATTATTGTTATTATTGTTATTATTATTATTACTACAGAGTGTTTCAGAAGAAATTGTGTGACTTTGTAAATGTCTGTTTGACCCAGGCTCCGAGTCGTAGCCACGCGGCTGAATCCCAGAGCGCCGGTGCTTTTCCCCGCGTCCTAGATACGGATTCCAGAAATTTCCATTCCACTTCCAAACTTGGAGCGATTTCAGCTATGCAAAGTCTCGTCTCCTTTATGCACAGTCTTGCACATTATTTGCGACCCGCTGTTCGTTGAGCTCGTCAATGGAATGCCTCAATTATAACGATCACATATTTCTGCTAATTAATGCAAAGATTAAATACTTACTTAATTGGCAGATTGAGATTCTTGGAGCACTTTATGAACTACTGTTCATTTAGCAAAACCTACTCATGTGATCATAGGTTTAAACTGTACATACTGTAGGACTATATCTTACAATGGGGGGTTCGGTGGGGGGGGGGGCACCGTCGCCCCACAGCGGCCTGGGTCCTTTCTGTGTGGAGTCTGCATGTCCTCCCTGTGTCTGCGTGGGTTTACTCCGGGTACTCCGGTTTCCTCCCGCAGTCCAAAGACATGTGTGTTAGGTTAACTGCTTTCCCCAAAAGTGGTCCTTTGTGTGCAACTGTCTGTGTGTCTGTGTTACCCTATGATGAATTGGCGTCCCATCTAGGGTTGTTCCTGCCCTTGCGCCCTGAGCTGCCGGGTGGGCAGCGGCTGACCTGCGATTGTGGATTAAGCGGAAGAGAATGAATGAATGAATGAAACTGTCAGAAACTGCCTGGGACTGCACGTTCAGAACAGTCCCACGTTTCAGAATAAACGTCCATGATGTAAGTCTCTCCTTCGCTATAGCAGCTTAGCCCTCACAAATATGTAAGTCTACCTGTCATCTACATCAAGTAACACACACACACACACACACACACACACACACACACACCCCACCCCCAAGGGCACCGCTGCCTCACAGCGAGAAGGGCCAGCAAGAAGTACTCATGGTACTCTGGTTTCCTTCCACAGTCCAAACATATGCGTTTTAGGTTAATTGGTGTTTCTAAACTGCCCCTTAGTGCGTGACTGTGGGCGCGCGCCCTACGATGGCTCGGCGCCCCTTCTAGGGTTGTTCCTGCCCAAGGTTGCGGGGTGGGCACCGACCTGCCCGTCTGGATTAAGCAGAAGTTAATGGATGGATGACTGGACCATTACATAGAACCTTGCACATAATGCATCTCAAACCTCAGCTCACCAGAGATGGGATCCAAACCAGCGCTATAAGAATAAGAAACACAGGTTTGTGTCCCAACTCCAATGAGGTGTGATATGTGTTGTGTTTTAGTATGGTTTATGTCTGTCTTCTGTCTAATGAAAGGATTCTCAGACTCGCCTGTGACTGAAACAAGGCTAAAAGTGTGTAATACCCATGTCGGAATCATAGAAAATTAGTACGAGCAGCCTTGAAATAGGGAAAAAAAAAATGGTAGCATTCACACTTTCATGTTTTTAAAGTTTTAATAAATATACCAAAATAAGAATTATTCTTATTGTTGTTGTTGTTGTTGTTGTTGTTGTTCTCTCTCCACGAATTAACCTCAGACAGTTTGTTTGATAGGCCATGCAGTTTACACTTATCATGTTTTCTTAGTTTGTTACCACCTAAGGCGGGGGCAGAGGTTCCCCCGTTATCTGTTCGTGAAAATGCAGGGTCTCTTCTTGAAATAACAGCACCACTTGTTGCACTTTTTGCCCTCCAGCTCAGTAAACATGTCACTGGTTCACCACTGCTCTCTGATCAGAATAAATATCATAAAGCCTGAGGCCAGCCTGTGAATCCTGAGCTTTTTTTTTTGTTGTTGTTTTTTTTTTTAAACGTACACCCAGTAGTTATATCGCAGGTCAGGGTGGTGTGTCGAGTTCTCTTTCGTTATTGCCTCAGCTAGCTTTATTTAGAAGCAAATTCATTCTTGTTAGACCCTGTACGATCTCTTCCGCTGTTCTCAGCCTTTCCGCGTACACATGGACGAAACAATCCATGACTGTAATCAGTTGATAACAATCTCCCAGCGGCCACAGAGAGCTCATTAAATACTGTCATACGGCACATTGCTGCTGCCAGTGCTCTATAAAAAGCTCTCAGGCTGAACAGAGCATCATTAGGTATGCTAAACCAGGGCTGTGTTCCTCCTCTCTACACCGTGTTCAAGCTAAAACTCTTAACTGGCAATTTAAGGTGTACACTGACATTCAAAGTGCATAAGTTTTTTTTTAAGTTAGTTGTTGATTTGGAGCTGCAACCATCAACGTTTTGCTTCTTCCCATTTAGTAAGTTCACACTGGTTGCGTAAGGTCTCTCTTTCCACGGTGGTTACCGATTTGAATGTCCGAAAAGAGAATCAGGATTTTGAAAGAACTCTTTCTTCTATTGTTCTGCTGTTAAAACGTAACGGGGTATGCTACACCGAAAGCTGACAGGCCATACTTTCACCGCTTGCTTTATGAAGTACTCCTGTTTGTGCACGCGTTGTCCATTTTAATCAGTTCCCTTGTTTGTCTCCTTTACTCTGTTCTCTAACGGTCAGGACCCCCACATGACCAGCACAGGTCAGGGTGGTGTATGGGTGGTGGATCATTCTCAGTACTACTTTGGATCAGACACAACAGTGCTGCTGGAGTGTTAAACACCACAGTGTTGCTGCTGTAATGAAAACTGTCCGCTGACCGAAAATGTCCAGCCAGCAGCATCCTGTAGATAAAATATCTGTATATAACCAACACAAACTACAAGGTAGCAGCAGCCGCGTCTCTCGAAAAGGATTCCTTCACTTTACTTGTGAAATCAAAGTCGCCTCAAGATCAAACGCCCCTCATTTGAGTTCCATCACCCTCAAAAATAGTAAAAAGTCATTTTTGAGGGTTGTCACTGATAAGTTGAAATAATGCTAAAACTATAGGATGCTTTTGATTGAAATGAAATATTTTTACATCGAAAATACAGCTCTCTCTCTCTTACACACTTACACACACACACACACACACACACACACACACACACACACAGAACCCAGTTGCCTTGAATATGGTATGATACAAGTGATGGCTTTGTGGCTCACAGGCTCAGCATTAATGAACGTTTTCACAGATTTGTTGAATTTGTTTCTTAAGCCATAAGGTCAGATGTTTTTCCTTCACTAATGTGAAGATTGACAATCCAAAATAACATTAAAATGTACCGTTTATTCAAATGTACCGTTAAACAAACAAACAAACAAAAAGGGGGGCGGGTGGTAAACTGGGGTAAAGCTGATCTGAGACAAGTACATGGTACAAGTACAAGCCCTGTCATTTGAGTCAGTGACCAGGGATAAAAATGTCGTTTGTCTCACCTTCTTAGAAACCCTGACTGGCAGCTAATATGAATACGTGATGGAAAATGTCAATCTCTAAAAGTACAAAAGATTAAAGAACAAAAATCTGTTATTACATAACATGTATGTCATTTCATGCTTTTATTTTTTTTAAAAAATCATATTCCATAATCATATTACTTTGCAGAGAGACGGCTCACACATGCACAGCCAGGTCCAGTCGTGACACTTGTGTGCCCCGTCTGGCAGGGGGTCCGCATGGTTAACACTCCTAATCTGCAGCTACAGATACACCCTCGTCCCAGAAGCGTCTTATAGCCATGTCGGGGTCACATGCAGACATGAAAGGCTGCCCAGCCATGCAATGGACCGGGATCACATCCAGGGTCATCAGCTATGACCAGGAGAGGTGGGCTTAAAACATAAAAATAAATAAATAGCCTGAATAACCTGTGTAGCTTCTCCCTGATAGGAAGGAACTGAAAGGTGCAGGTAGGGGCAAAATGCCATTGACGTTGTCATGCGTCACTCACTGCTCGTGGGAAAGTGGAAGGTGTAGATGAAGGTAAGAAGCTTCCTCCACACTGCTCCCACGCATTCAGAGCAAAATGTGATTTAGTGAGCTGGCAGGTTAGTGCATTCAATGAATCCTCACAATAAACTAGAGCAGGAACACAGATAGGGGTATTCGACCGTAACTATTAATAGAAATGTCAGTTATCTCGAACAAATCTCCAATTTAGAGCAATCTAGGGAACAAAAGGAAGACGGCAAATGTCATAAAGCTAATATATGGAGAAAATTAAGTCATCAAAATCCGAACTCTGAAGATAATTATCCAAATGTGTCATGAGACGGTGAACTGGGCTCGAGTGTGCAACTAAATCTTACGAAAAATGTAGTAATTACATTGTCTGTCTCACTCTCCCTGTCTTGCGCGCGCACACACACACACACACGCACACACACACACATACACACACAAGCTCCTTTTAAGGCACCACTTGAACCCCTGAAGTCGACCATACTGTAGACTGTATATTAATGGAAGAACGTCACTCACCACAATTCATGTTTTCATGTTTTTTCAGGAGCCATATATGGGTGGATTCATGTCCAATAGTCATTTGGCTTTCAAGAAAAATCGTTTTTTTTTTCAGTAGCGACAATTTTTGTTTCATTTGTCACAGCACCGATTGAAAAAAGAGGGTCGTCAACATCAACACCAACCCTCTCCCTTTCAGTTTTCCGTAACTCAAACAGCGTATATAACTGTACAAAAGCATTTATATTTAGAGAATGGAAACGTATTGTGTGTTGCAATTTATTTACACTTTTTCTGATACTTTTTTATTTTTTAAAATGACCTAATGAGAAATCAGGAGTCCTAGTCTAAAAACATGAATTTATTCACAAACTATTCAAATAAACTAATAAAACATGTGCATTTTTGAAATAGCTCGTTATAGGAAGCCAACGTTTGGGTTGAATTAGGAAGGTCTTCTGTCTCCCAGCCTCCCAACCAAGGACAAGAGGACATCGGCTCCGCTATTCCAGTGTCCCCTACCAAGGACAGAGAATCCCCCAGACACAGCTACGCTTTGTGTCCACTTTGTGTGTCTGGGCCAGCAGCTGCACTGATGCTAAATTTACCTACATTGCTCAGTTTGTGCTTTGCTGGATTGTAGATGAAGATGATCTGTAAATGAAGATTAGATATTCATGGTAATATATTTATATTTTAAAAAGGGAAAAAGTGAAAGGGAATTTAAGGACATTTGGCCTGAGCACATTACTGAACGATTAGGAGCGCATTTTAATCTTAAACTAATCTTATTTTAATAGATATGTTCATAAAATGAATATACAGTAACATTACATCTACCTATATCTGCTTCAGTGCTGATTTGACGGCTGTGTTGGACTCCAACCTAATGGTTTCCCGTCAGGAATGCATGTGCCCCAGTGTTGCCAGGTGTACGATAATGATCATATTTGTACAAAATCTTTGCCCTCTGTACGATTTACAATCAATACAGTCGAATCTGGTTAATGGAACCAGCTGCTTATTCTAATCAAATCCTAAAGTACAGAAACAAATCCTATTATATACCTGTAATTTTATTCGCTTATTTGGACCAAAATTCAGTTTAATCGGACCAAAGAACGTGAGAGCGAATAAGAAAAAGAA
>JAUZST010015396.1:0-10228 GCA_034779995.1 Parotocinclus haroldoi | reverse complement strand
ATTCCCTCTGCTCGCCCTCACACCCCCACCCCCCCCCCCCTTTTTTTTTTTTTTTTTTTTACAAGATTTCTTCATAATTACCTGCAGTTCATTTCAGTTATTATAACAAGCTCAGGTACGACTGATGCGGCCGAAGTCTGATGACATTCCGAAAGCTTTTCAGTCGTACAGGTGATTATTGTTTAACGGTGAGAAAGAAGGTGACGATTTGCATAATTCTTTCACATGAAAGAACACGTTTGAGCAACCACAAAGTCACGTTTTTATAAGTTTGACTTTATTTTGAGCACAAGTTTCGAATCGTTGTATCACTTAGGAATTTGGAGACACGGTAGGGCCTGGGTTCAAATCCTGGGCGTGACTTGCAGACCTTCTCACACGTAGGCCTAAGTAGGGCTAAAACACTTTGCTTTACTTTAATATTTTCAATATTACTTCTAACTAACATAAGATAGAAGCCTGTTTGGAGTTTGTATGTTCTCCCCTTCATCATTCCAAAGACTTAGTTAAAGGTCAATTGGTCTCTCTAAAATTGGCTTGGTATTGATGTAACCCTGCTCCTGTTCTGAATGTTTTGATTTACTCTGGCAATAAGATGATTAAAAAGTCGAATGTATGCTTTAATGTCACTTTATAAATATCTATCCACGCAGCCCTAAGGACCAGGATGAAAAAGAATCTATATGTAAGAATTAAACACAATTTAAATAACCCTTAGCTAAATATATGAAATAAAAGAGAGGACATGTTTAAAGAAAATGTAATCAATAAAGCATGCTAGCAATAGAACAGGGAGTGTGTTACCGGAGTTCAATCCAGCCTCGACTCTTTTAGTGATTTTAGACAACATTTTTTTAACAACAAATAATAAAGTAAATTAAATAAAATAAGCCCTGAATTTAATACTGAATACGTGCTTAGGAATGTGTTGTTGCTATGCAACGGTAACGAAACTCTACTCAGTGTTAGCACTAGCATAGAAGAACCGGGCTAGTTTAATCTAAATATTGCTCGAAATGTCGAGATCTGGTCATTTAAACGTTGTGATTTCTGACTAATTGCTCTTTGTTTAATTTATCTAAAGTCTGTTACTTAAAATACCTCAAAAAACGCTGAGTTTTCAGATCATATGCTGTTATTGAGAGATAACGGTCGCTAGATGGCGCTTCTTAACCTAAACAAAGACTGCTTGTGGTCATTAGTTATTTAACGAAAGTTCTCGCTCTTTATTATTTATTAGTTTATTTATAGGTTTATTTGTGGTAAAACGTATTTAAAGGCGTACATTAGGAAAGCACTATAAACTATAGAGTTATAACTGAGTGTTGGACGCTATAAAAGCTAAAGTAACGTTCGTTCTTACAAAGTGTAAATACGCAACATTAAGGAATCCAACTAAAGCTAGGAATAAAATAAATTCAGAATTAAGGGTTTTGCGTTGTTTGTGTAAAAAAGAAGCCATGAGGTTATCAGAAATATCGTCATGGTGAGATCGATCCTTAATTAATCAAATTGTGAGCTGGGATCTAAATGTTGTGAAAATTACATAAACTGTAATCAATTAAAAGACATTCCATACATAATAAAAGCTGGATTTGGTGTGGATTGAATAGTTCATGTAGCTGAAGGAAAGATGAAGGTGCACATTTTTTGGTAAAAGAAAAACGGAGCTCCTAAAAAAAAGCGAGTTTTATAAACATAATAAAATGTTTTATAAAGCAGGTAAGGTACTGTGTGTGTGTGTGTGTGTGTGTGTGTGTGTGTGTGTGTCGTAAGATAGCGTTTGTGCATTTGTGGTGTACTTTATCACCAGATATTTTAAGACACATAAATACTGAGATTGTTTGGCAGTGTAATATCTATCCTAATGAGTATTTAATGAAGGTTGATCGTTTGGTTTGGGGATTCGGTTGGCTTCTGTTGGGCTTTCTTTGGGTTTTGTTGGGGTCTCCGGTGGGGTTTTGCGGGATCTTTGGTCCTCTTTAGCCCAGGCATTGTGTAAATAATTGAAGACCCAAAGTGTGGGGAATTATATTGAAGCTGCTATAAACATTTACTCCATCTGTGCAGCTGCAGAGTAAAAATGCCCGAGGCAAAAAGAAGCAAAGAAACTTTCATAACATCAAACAGCAATAATAACAGCTCTAATAACTTCTTTTTTTATATATATATATATGAGAGCCTAAATCATCTTTCTATTGTTTATATAGAGACCATCTTTTTACTTCAGATCAGGCCTGCAACCATCACAGCAAAAAAAACCTGTGCTATTTCTACTGTTTCTTCTTTTGATTTATTTTTATTTTTCTTTGTTTGGTTTTGTTTTGTTTTGTTTTGTTTTTGTATTTTGTGTGAGTGATACGCAGACCTTATACCTGACACTGCAAAAAAGTTTATTTAATCATATTATTGAATGGCAAATACATAAACTACCTTTCAAACATTCATTTACAGATCCATTAATTTTTATATTATTTATTTTTGATCATTTTGCATTGTAAATGGTTAAAAACATTTTTATTTATTTTTTATTATCTTAATTGTCCTTTGCCTAGTATAATGGCTAATTTCCTTGTCTTATTTTACTAAATTTAATTTTAAAAAATTTTCCACTAATAATAATGATAATTTATCCATGTAATAATTTGACAAATAACAATTTACTTCTTATTGAAAATTGTTTCTCATTTAATTTAGATTTTTTTTACAGTACATTATTGGTTATTTGCTGTAATAAATAAATTTGAATCATTGTTATTTATTTATATTTCTTCACATGAGGTTTGCTTTATGTTGGACCCAGATGTTATGTTTTTTTTTTTTTAATCTTGATTTCATTTGATATTTTTGTCTGCTGATGTCTGATGGCGTAGCTCCTACAGAGGATCAATAATGAATTGCTCAGCGATGAGACGAATCCAAAGCTGACGTGACATTTTGGGAGAGACGCGATTTTGATTTGTGCAGTTTTTTATTCATGTGTTGACACAAACGCAGCGTATTAGCACCTGAGCATGAAAGTAAGCTCGTATTCAATCACGGCTCGGATGTAATGAGTCATAACTCGTCGTCGTCGTCGTTCACTCGGCTCTTCGGAGGGAAGTCAGCTGGTGAGTGTGTAATTGGGCGTGAAGCCTGAGGCCTGCTGAGTGGCGCCGCCTCGTTTTATTCAGCCCTGTTTTATTTGTTATCAGGAACGGTGGTGTGTGTAATAACGCAGAAATGCTCCAGGGACCAATGTGAGGAACATTATTATGAAATGAAACACACCAGGCCCTCAGTGTCCTAAACCGAGAGCCTTAACACGTGTGTGTGTGTGTGTGTGTGTGTGTGTGTGTGTGTGTGTGTGTGTGTGTTTGTGTGTGTTTGTGTGTTTGTGTGTGTGAGAGTGTGAGAGAGAGAGAGAGAGAGATGAGTTCCACTGCTCAAGGATGCAAGACATAGTATTCATATTTAGCATTTTAAAGAAAAAGAAATATTAGCATGATGTTATGATTTGTGGTAGGACCCAAGTATGTGGAATATATGGAATCCCACGGCGTATAATAAGAATGGAGAAATAATAGATATTAACTACAAACGAGGAAAACGTCACGTGTCACGTGCATTAGAACACCAACCTACCCAGCTGGCCAGGGTGCGAATTTTTCACAAAGAATGCAGAAGCACCAGGGGACAGACGTGCAGAGAGCACGATAAAGCACTGATTTGGGACATCTTTCAAATCACGTGGCACAGAGGAACTCCGGAACTTCAGAGGGCAAGCGTACGCTCGAACGCACATATAGCACGAGGAAGCCATGCTTCTCATTTCAAGAGCGCAGCCGGCTGGAGTGAAGCTCGATTGGGAGCGAGCGGAACAGGAAACCCTAAATCTATCACTAACCCTAGATTACCTCGGGGGTTTCCCCCCGTACGCGTCCTCTTACTATTAGCTATTAGCCCCTCGAAGTTACAAACTGACCATACTGACCGAGCGAACGTCCAGTGTGTCGTGGTGTGTGCGCGCCGGTGGTCAAGCGCGCCGGAAGTGCGGAGACGTCCTGGCGCCAAACAATGCTGGAAGCCCCGCTTAAGTAACCGGGCAACAGGTGTTCATAATCAGGTCGCAAATGAAACCCAGCATATAAACCGCCTCACTGATCGATCTGTAACGACGAGTATAGTGGAACGCTCCGGGGCAAAACACATGATGATTATATTATTATTATTTTTATTATTAATATATGATGAAATTATTATTGGCATTTCTGTATGTTATTTATTTATTTGTAGTAGTCCTAGCTAGTGGTTGTGTTTATATATATATATATATAGTCATTACTAGTAACTATAAATTGTGTGCTGTTGTAGTATATCAGTTTTTTTTAACTATTTATATATATATATGAAATATTTTTCAGTGCATTTTGTTTTGTTCATTTTTATATTATTATGATTAGTATTTATTTTATTATTAAAAGTATTTATTACTTTTTGTTATTACTTGTTTGTTTTTATTGCTATTATTATTAGTGTAGTAGTCATTTTATTATTTTTTTATATTATTGTTATTGATACTAGTATTTATTTTATTTATTTACTTTATTATTGTTGTTATTTTGATTGTGTTTTTATTATTGTTGGTATCTTTAATAGCATTTATTTATTTGTCATAGTAGTTATTTTTATTTCCGATTTTTATTATTTTTAATCTATATGTCAGTTTTATATGTTTATATTTTATTTATAACAGTAGTAGCCATTCCTGCACTGGTTTATTTTGTTTATTGATTTTTCCTATTAACCTATATGTTAGCAAATATATTTATTATATGTATTTTTTGTGAAAGACTGGAACTTAATTTAACCTCATCCTCTGATTCAAATTAAAGAAATATGTAATTAACATATAAACAAAACAGATCATTTATAAAGAAGGGGAAGGAAATGGAAGTGAAGAATAATGGATCTTGTGAATTTTAATAGAATAAACAAATGGAGGAATAATTAAGTCTGCAATAGATTGGCACCCTGACTGGGTATGACAACGGCCCACCCCACCCCCGCACCGCCTATCGCTTGTTCTCTATTATCCGCCTGGTACCGGACCTCACACTCGGCCAGACCCGGTTCTTACCAATGACCTTGTTCTGGTTTCCCCTGCAGTGCCCTGAAGGTCTGCGGCCAATGAAGGACGGTTCAGGATGTTATGATTACTCGTTGGGTACGGACTGCACCGACGGCTTTAATGGAGGTTGTGAGCAGCTCTGTCTCCAGCAGCTTGTACCGCTGCCAAGCGACCCCGGCTCCAGCAACGTCCTCATGTTCTGTGGGTGAGAATCAACACACATTATCAGTGTTGGATCCGGTTTAAACCAGTGCCAAGGCTAATATGTGAAACAAGCCGGACCTCGGTGGTGCCCCCTAATGGGAACAGCTGAAAGAAGAACGATAATGTCAATAATCCTACATTTTATGCTCACAGCAACATGACATGACAGCGATATGAGGGTTTAAGCATTAACGTGTGTGTGTGTGTGTGTGTGTGTGTGTGTGTGTGTATGTGTGTGTATGTGTATGTGTATGTGTGTACACGCTCAGGTGCGTGCAGGAGTACAAGCTGGCAGCAGATGGTCGCTCCTGCCTTCTCGTCTCCAATAACTGTGACAGACCCAATTGCCCTCGTCAGGACTCTCGCTTTAACAACACGCTCTTTGGCGAAATGCTGCACGGCTACAACAACAAAACCCAGGAGGTTCACCTGGGACAAGTGTTTCAGATGACCTTCAGGTGAGCTTTAAAGATCCTATGCTCAAAATGTCCTAATCATTCCAAGAACGACAGCCGTTTTAAACCAGAGTTCTGATCGGTTATTAAGATTAAGATTGCATCTTTACTGTGACAATATCAATAACGGTGGCATTATTTTGAAAAAACTTAAAGCACCACCAGGGTCACTAGATGGCAGAAAATACATTGGTTGTATTTTTTTTATAGACCGGGATGCCAAAAATGCCTCAAAATAGGAAAACAAGGTGATAAACCAACAAACCAAGGCTGAGATTGTAGGTTCGACGTTACAAAAATTGAAACCCCTTTTTCAGCTCATATCTCCATATAGTGTAGCTTTCTTGGTCATGGTTTGATTTCTGACCCGAAACTTTTGTTTTTTTCCTGCTCAAATTAAATTACTTTTAAAGCTTGATTTTTTTTTTTTTTTAATCATGAACTTTCCCAGGTTGATTTCACAGCCTCACTTAGCACAGCGGGCGAAGCAGGGAGAGTAATTTCTGAGTATGTAGAATTTATATGAATCATGCACGTACTCTGAGAGTTACATGGATTACTTTTACATTTTTCCTGTCATTATTATGTTTTAAACAAAGGGCTTTAAATAAGACGGCATATTTGATTTGCTGTTTATCCCAATTTTGGGGTAAGTGATACAGTAAATATTATTTGGGGTGTCATGTGACTCCGCCACGTACCCTCATATGTTAGCTGCTGATAATATTTTCAGCCACCTTTGTTCGCACACATACACACACACACACACAAACACACATTGCTACATCTTTATTCTAACAGATCACACGGTTCAGCACAGGTCATTGTTATGACCATCTGTTATCAGTACAGACCTTGCTTTGACGTTTTTTGCAGTTTTTTAGGGTCCGTTAACGACTGGACCAGCCTGGTTTCCCTCAGCTCAGGGATGATGAATCAGCAGAAGCTTTGGGTTGAGTTGTGGAGATGTTTGGCTGGAGGATTGACTGAAGCGTAGCTAAACGCAGACTGTAAAGTAAACAGATGCACGTTCTGTCCTGCAGTGGCGTTTTAGGATTTTTAGGTCTTGTTTGTCTTCTGAATTATTTTTTTTAATGCAGCAAAAAAAGCAGGCTAGACAAACAAATTATCAAAGTGACGTAGACGTTCTTATGCTGCTCGGGAAAAAAAAAACTATTAAACTATGTATTTCTACTTATTTTTGTTTTTCTGAACGTCGTTTTCATCGTGAATATTTCACGCACCGGTAAAACGGCTCGGAGGAGGAGAGTGAACGATGGAATGTGAAGATGCCGTGATCCAACTATGAAGTGGAGAGGTGGACGAAGAGTCGCTGGAGAACTTTTCGCAAAAACGAACGGCGCAGCATTCATACCGTTTGGTGTTTAAGATACCGCCGTTACGCTTAAGCTCCTTCATTTGCTGTCGCCCGAATTTCCAATGGTATAAATAATAAAACCATGGGGGTCTTGCTTGGGCAGTGTGGCGCTCGCCTCACGTCCATCGTTTGGTATAAAGTGGATCAGAATGGCCGTCTTAAGTCCGTCTTTTTGTCTTGACGTACTGATCAAATCGACCGTGCTAAATAGGATCGTAAGTCTTGGCTCACGCAAACAGTGACGTGAACCTTTTGCAAAGCTAACGAGCACAGGAACATCTCTGGCAGGTGGAGAAATTAACGATGGAGAAAGCGGAGAAGTTGTGGCGAGTCTCTCTAAAGAATCCGGTTGCAGTCTTGTTAATCGTGGCCATACCAGATCAGTCTTTGTGAAATGATGAGACTATGGCTTGTCATTAGAAGTGGAAGTGTTCCAGTACCTCAGTGTTTTTCAGTCTTCTAGGAGTAAATAAATATGAATTAGCACTCCAACCACAAACTGAAGGCACTCCGAGACTAACGAGCACGAAGAAACAAGAGTCATTATAATAATTACAGTTTGAAGAGACGAGTCATCAGACCCCCGAGGCAGAGGAGAGAAACTGAAGCTCAGTCCATCGAAGGATGTACAGTCTCAACGTAGCACTCGAGCGCCCCCCAAATGGTCGAATCCATATTCATACATATGTTCATGTTTTTTTATAATTTGCCTGCATATTCGCAGGCTTTAAGTGTACCAAACAAAACGGCTCCATGTACGCACAGAACGCCTGATAAAATGTGGATTACCCGAGGATCTGGAACAGATTTCGTTGACGTTATTCCTTGCGGGAATCTCTCTCCCAGTCACTTTTTTAAACAAATTTATGACCGGTCTCGAGATAATCCCCAGGTGCAGCACAAAGTCGGTGTTGTCCCGGTGATGGAGTTTGAGGATGGAGGTGAGAACCTGCAACGTCCTGGACACTCTGTGGATCCTGGAACTGCATGAGGATCCTTTTTCATAACACTGGGAGGATCTGGACGCCAAGAGTCGATGCTGCGAGGGCCAGACGGGCGCCGTTGAGCATTTCGGTTTCTCTGAAATCACATTTGACATCCAAACAGCCTTTCATTCGGACAAAACGAACACAGAGAGACCTCCCGCCCTCAGTCTGCTAAAACCCCGACCTATCAGAATGTCTCTGACCTGTGGATCCAACTCATTTCCCTTTAACGGCTCTTCCACTCGCTTGGTCAGGGTCACGTACAGACCGGGAGATGAGTCCCATCCATCAACGACAACGAGCCACGTCCCTGCCCCGCCTCGACCCCGTACGAAAGAGAAGTTGAGCGTTTTCGTTCAGCATTTATAAAGAAACAAACCGGGAGCTCAGACATGCAAGCTGAAGATTCAGAGAGGAGGACACTCCTGATAACACACCTGCAGTCCAGTCCTGATTGGAGTCCTGGTCATGCCTTCTGCCCAGACAGGGCACCACACAGTCACAGCTGGCATCCTGTCCAGGGCATCTTACATCAGCGCTGTGATCTGTGGCTAAACCTTATGGTCACACTTCATACCTGCTCAGTCCTATTCAGGTCAACGAGAGGGACAGGGTGCAGGCTGGGTACCACTCCTGGGTACAAAACCAGTCTATCACAGGGCACACACACTGGGACACTCGGCCTTAACTGGATTCTCTGCTCTGTGTTGTGTTTAGTAATACTAGTTCTTTAGAACAACGAGGCCTAACCTTGAAAACTCCTGGTGGTCCAGGGTTCAAGTCCCACCTCTGACAAGCTGCCAAAGTTGGATCCTTAAGGAAGGACCTTATTCATTACCCATTCATTGCTTGGATTGTAAACTGTATGAGTTGTAAGTCGCTCTGGATAAGGACGTCTACCAAATGCCATAAATGTAAAACGCTTCAAGCGTCAAGACGAGTTTTAATTATAACGAGCTTACACCACCGAGTCAGATCGACAAAAGAGCAGGACTGAGAGAACACAGAAGGCACGAGAGCAGCCCATGGGTTTCATATTAACCTCAAACCTCTCTCTCTCTCGCTCGCTCTCTCTTTCTCTTTTCGAAAGTCTCTCCATGCTCGTGCGTCTGCTTAGCCAGTTTAAAGATAAAGCAACAAGCACAAGATGCAGGGTTTACAAGGACGAGAAGAGCAAATAAAATAAAAAATCAACTTATTCACACGCATAACGAAATTCGCTCTTTTCCAGGCACCAAACCTCTCAATCAGGATGCAGCGCCACATTTATTCTGCAATTTGGAGAGCTTTTATAAGGCTTTGATTTGTTCCATCAATCGCGCTTTTGTTACGTCGGCGTCACTGAATTGTAAAACGGACAGTTTATTTCAAATTACGACTTAAGTCATGTACAGTTTGTTTATTTCTACACCTCACTTTAAGAGATGCTACCTCAGTGGGTCACATACTTTTTCTCAGTTTAGGGTAAGTTACTCAAACTACACAAAATTACACAAACTATGAACAGTGTAACTCTCCCTGCTCCATCATTACTGTCTTCTACTCCCCCATTACAGTCCTCTACTCCCTTATTACTGTCATCTACTCCCCCATTACTCTCCCTACTCCCTTATTACTGTCATCTACTCCCCATTACTCTCCCTACTCCCTTATTACTGTCCTCTACTCCCCCATTACTCTTCCTACTCCCTTATTACTGTCTTCTACTACCCCATTACTCTCCCTCTTCCCCATTACTCTCCCTACTCCCATATTACTCTCCCTACTCCCTCATTACAGTCCTCTACTCTCCCATTACAGTCCTCTACTCCCTCATTACTGTCCTCTACTCCCTCATTACTGTTCTCTACTCCCCCATTACTGTCCTCTACTCCCTCATTACTGTTCTCTACTTCCCCATTACAGTCCTCTACTCCCCATTACTGTCCTCTACTCCCATATTACTCTCCCTACTCCCCCATTACAGTCCTCTACTCCCCCATTACAGTCCTCTACTCCCCCATTACAGTCCTCTACTCCCCCATTACTGTCCTCTACTCTCCCATTACTGTCCTCTACTCTCCCATTACTGTCATCTACTCCCCCATTACTGTCC
>JAUZST010015395.1:0-34716 GCA_034779995.1 Parotocinclus haroldoi | reverse complement strand
TGTTGCTTACCAACTTTGTTCATTGAAAAATAAATTTGCAAACAAGTTTTTCGAAACGATCTACAACACAATGTATATGTGTTAAAAAGAAGTTCTTGTTAAATTCCACTCAACATTTGAAGAACTTGCAGGCGTGTATTTTATCGTTTTATGGCAAATTCTGTTATTGTGAAAAATAAAAAAAAATGCTTTACGGTGCATATTTGGGATATTGTCGGTGCTTAAAATACACTGCCCAAACGCATGTTTAATTATAAAGAGTATAATTAGTCATGTTTAATAGAATTTTAATTATATGCATATTAATTAAATACTAGTTTTTAAGAATGCGTGTAGATCCTAATTATGCATTTTATACTACGATCAGCATAAATATACATCAAATTGATCATATATTGACTTTTAAAACTGAAAAAAGCAAAGTAGTATTATATTATTACTTGTCTGTATATATTTATATTAATTAGACTTGTATAAATTACATAAAAAATGAACACACTATACTCAATAGCCTTGACTCATAGCAACAATGTCCTGGGTACCCAGGGTGGAGCGGCCTGGGTCCATTCTATGTGGAATCTGCATGCCCTCGCGGTGTCTAATCTGGGTACTTCAGGGTACCCACAGTCCAAAGACATGTGTTAGGTTAATTGATTACCCTAGACTGGCATTGACTTCATTATAGACATGTGACTGATCTTGATATAACTCTGGGTATAGATGTAACCTTGTCTGTGTCGCTGAAATGGCCAATAATGCCAATAGCTACGTTTAATAAACCAAACAAATTTAAACATCACTGAGTTGAACCTCATGTCCCCAGCTTAAGAATCGAGTTGAGTCTCTAAGGTTTTAATCAAGCTGTGACTCAGTAAATTAGGAACTCTGGCGGAACAAATCAAGCAAATCAAACAGTAAGTTCATAACATCATGAGGAAAAGTGTTGTGTTGGTGGGGGATTTACAGAACCATTTGTCATTTAGCAGACACCCTTTCCCAGAGCAACTTACAACTAATATGGTCATTATAATCCAAACAATTGTGGGTTAAAGGTTTTGCTCAAGAACAGTAGCAGCTGGGCAGAGGGATTTGAACCCTAGACTTTCTAGTTAATAATCCAGTACCTTAACTGCTAGGCCACCAGTCGCACAGTAACAATAAGAAATTGCTACCTTGCTGAGGCGTGGCAGTTTAATATGCACTCCAGCTCGCAACCCTGTGCCCAAGTTGGACGGGCAGGTGAGGATGTAACCCATTCGCTCATTCCACATGAACTCCCAACCTTTTTCTTGAATCAGTCTCTCCACCTGATGGAGCAATCAAACATTCAGCAGCACATTATGACTGAGCAGTCTGTAAGCCTTGAGCAAGTCAAATGTTATAATCTTATGATTCAGTACAAATCCTCTCTGGATATTAGATGAGCATTAGTATATCAGTATCAAAAGAATTTATCATTATGCCAAGCTTTCAGTGGAGATAAATGAAGTAAAAAATAAAACAATACATTATTGTTTTCCAAAATGAGTTTTACTCTTTCAAACTAGCAGTTCAAACACCCACACCTAAGTTGAATCAAACACAAGCTGAAACGTGACATTAACAGCGCAATTTGTTTACATCTACCGTATTTTCACAGTTGCTGTAAACATTCTGCTGTCTCTGCTGTTCCAGAGTTAAATAAATATACTGCTCAAAAATAGGGGATATTTCAAAATGAAATATACCATAATAAAATATCCGCTGAATTTGTGAGTGTAATAGAGGCTTGTATTTCTGTAGTGCTACCATGGATAGATGAGTGATGAATTAACTCACCTCTTGAAGGCCCTTGCAGAAACGCTCAAAGACCCTCTTCATGTTCCCTCCTTTCTCCATTGAGATTACCCGAGTATGGTCCTCCTCATTAATCCACACTAGGAAGGTTTTCTCATTGTTATGCCTGAAAGATTGAGATGAAAAGAACTAGATACAATAAAACACCATACAAAAACACAGCAGTTATGACTAATATAAGGCTCACAAAAATGATGGGATATTTCAAAAGGAATTATCTTCTAATGAAATATCCCCTCATTTTTGCCAGCAGTGTAATACACGCTTGTGGTTAAACATGTCAACTTTATTGTACCCCTACATTCATTCATTTCTTATCCACTCAATCAGGAGTGTCACAGGAAAGCTGGTGCCCAGCCAGTGATACAGGGCAAGAGACTAGGAAAACCCTTGACAGGGTGCCAATCCATCGTGGGTCCATCCATCCAAACATCACTTGCACTTACACACTCATACAAAGGTCAGTTAGAAACTCCAATGAACCTAACATAAACTACAGTATCCAGAGTAAACCCATGCAAACGTGGGGGGGACCCAGGGTATTGAACCCAGGACTTTCTAGCTGTTAGACGAGGTTGCGAGCCAACGAATATTGTACCCAGAAAAATGTGAAAAATTCGATATTTCAAAATGTTTCATTTTGAGTTAATATTAAATACCCAATAATGTATGGAGAGCCATGAAATATTAATTTTGTGTTCTGAAGGACTTAATTTAATGTAAAACGTAGTGTTCAGTGCGAGACGTTTAAGATATATTTTGGTTCTGGTTACTGGTTCAAAAAAACTGTGTGTATTTATACATAAGTATACACTGTTCACAAAATTAGGATAGGATATTTCATTTGCATTTTTCCTGGAAGGACACACATTTATGGGCTGTATCCAAAATGGTTCCATATTCAGTATTCCCTATTATACAGACCACGATTAGCGCTGTTAGCCTATAGGGAGCAGGACTGATCATTACTGTGCTAAAGAACATTCCGTCACATACTCCAGCACATGGCATATGGCTGAATATGCTGTTCTTATAAAGTGCTTAATAAAATGAATATTTCCCATAATCAAAATCCTATGATGCAGATAAGACATTATACAAAAAAAGTTATTAAGTTACTAAAAGTAAATAATACATATGTAATTTTTAATGCTTTCTATGAAAGTTAATATTGTCTGGCTGTGGAGTGCTCTTTTAATGGAAACTAAATCCATTAAAAATGCAGATGAATTATTTGTTATAGGCAGCATGTAGACGGAAAGCCACTCCAGCAGCCAGGAGCCACTTAGAGAATGAAGGTTAATAATTGAAGCGAGGCTGATATTGCAAGTGCATATGTGATCAATCATGGTCTAGGGATCAGGGGAAGTGGCGGCATCATTTACTGAAAGTAAGCAAACAGTAGTGCAAAAGCAATCTTCTCCTTTCTTCAAGCTATTACCAGAGATGCCTCTTACCAAATGCCTCTGCCATCAGGCCAGTCCCGTGCCATTCCTGCACATGTCAGAAGCGGTGAGACTGGCTTATCAAACAGGAAATGATCCTAGAGACAAACAGTGGGATATTAATGTAAAGAATATGTTGTATTGCAGTCTTTTATAAGATAAAAGAAATACATTTCTGTTTGTCAGTTCTGACACTGTAAGCATGTAAAAGTGCCTAAGAAGGTTCAACCATTCTTAGACAAATTAACACATTATTACTGACTCAACACCCTAAAGTGCACTGCATAGATTCTAAACATTGCACTCTAGAGATATGTAAGTTTGAAATTAGGACTCGCACACAAAAAACTTGATGTTAGACTTAACTTTAATCATGCCAGAGACTTACACAGTAGAGACTAAACTTTACTACAAAGCTTAGATCTGACGCTTGGCTCACATGAACTTATAGAAACTTGTGAACATTTCTCTGTAGGGTGGCACAGTGGCTTAGTGGGTAGTAACGCTGCCTCACAGTAAGAATGTCCTGGGTTCAGTCCCAGGGTGGAGCAACCTAGGTCCCTTCTGTGTATTCTATTCTCTGTATACTCTTCTGTATGGCTGTGTGGGGATTTCTCAGGCAGTCCAAAGACATGTTAAGGTGTTACGGTTAATTGATTACGCTAAATTGCCATTGACTTGTACAAGTGTGAGTAGTCTTGAGATAACCTTGTGTATGGATATGGCCACCGGTGTCATTAGAACATCAAACAAACATTCCTTTCAAGTGTACTAAAACTACTGAAACTAACATAAACTACACTAGCTAGCTAGCATACTTCACCCAAACTATAGGCTAACCAGGCATTTCAAGGGGTTTTGCCTTTCCTTTAAACATTTCTGCTTGTAGCACTGCAACTCTGTCCTTTAGATTCATGATTTGTAGATTTTTTTATGTTTTTGAAACCATGACAAAGTGGCAGCTTTAAAGGGGAAAATCAAAGCAATGTTGGTAACTAATAATAAAATGAAGTTAATATTATCTACTTACTTGCTACACAACCTAAGTTACCTTTGTTATTAGTTACCAACATACCGGTGGCAGCTAATACTTAATCACACTAAACTAAAACAGTCAAAATGTCGTGTGCCAAGTGTCCGCATTCATTGTTCCTAACCTGAGTGTGTACACTAGGGGGCAGTGCTGCACGGTATTTACCCTTAACCAGACAACATGGCACTTGTAAGGTACCTGGCTAGCAATATTTAGCTGATTGCTTTTTATTCGAAACTGTTATTGCTGATTGCGCTAAAACACTAGTATTAACGTGGTACTGTGTATTGATATGTTGATTATCAACTTTCACCGTAAATGAGGAGCTTGACATATGCACCTTTTAGAATTAGTATTCGTCTAAATGGCTGAATTATAAGAAAATAATGATAATCTTTCATCATACAACCAAGCTATTAACTCATGAACGCTGTGAAACATCTAGCCATGCTCATTACAAGGTTTTTGTGTACTCAGTCGACACACCTTCTCCCCAATCAGTCATTGTTCACCCAAATGCTGGCTAAAACAGCGCAGAACATGCTATCAGATTGTGAGAACTGCTCATAAGCCTATTAGTATTCCTCTGTGTTCCTAAACAAGTCCAGTCTCTGTGCTGCAATGGAAACACAGTTCTAACTAGCAGCATAAGCAGTTGTAAGACGATTATTGTTAGAGTCTAATGACCGTAGTCTTGAATTCACCTAATATAATGGTGTATTTTAAATAAGCTGTAATTAATTACATGTTGGCAAGATTATTTCAATAACCAGTTATCAGCAATTCATTTCATTTTCAGTACTTAACTGTCTGTAATTATGGGCTGTGTTTGACATGGTCTCCCAACATTCAGAGAACAACTAAGCAATAGTAAGTGATTCAAGATATTATAACTATCTTTTTTTGTGATTATCAGCATTGTCAGGGTGGCTACGTACATCAATGAGCTGCTGCTGGTCCTCTTCAGTCATCTCAGTCAGACTGTAATATTTGCCTGCCAGGTTGCCTTGCAGACCGGCAAGGGCATTCACCACCACCCGCTCCACCTCTCTGCGCTCAGCACGCGTGCAGGCTGGAGGAAGGCTCAGACCTCGAATGCTACGGCCCGTCCGCACACGTGACGACAATACATACTTATCGTCAAACATACCACCGCGTATCTGTGGGAAGAAAGCATTTTATTTAAAAAAAACTGCTTTCATACTACATGCTCTGGATATTGCGGGTTATTGGTACGCGACATTATATAAAGATTAGCTTTAAACTAACCTTACTGGCATCAAGATCAGTAGGATGCTTCATTATGCGTGGATCATAGCCATTGTGTCTCTCTGTGATGACAGGGTCAAAAAGATCAGCAAACACCTGTCAAAGAAAACTGTCATTTTACTAGAGCCACCAAACAACAGATATTGAATGGTCAGCACTTAGGATTATATTTAGCCAAGCAGAATTTTTTTATTTTTGTCTTCCACTAATCAAATATATCATGTAGTACCTCGGTTTTCAACCACCTTGGAACTCAACAAACTCTGTTCTCAATGCATTTTGATTAGAAAATTAGTCTTAACTCTCGCCCTTTGCTCGGTACTCTGCACACTTGCTGAAACTTGTATGAGTTGAGCCATGCGACTCGTTTCAGACTGAACTGATTTGCGATTCATGGTTAACAGGTAACAATTCAGTGCACAGTGATTCAGTAATTCAGATTGACTGTAGCCCTTTCTCAGTGAAGAGCTCAGCTGGGTTTATCATGTTTTTCTTTCTTTTTAGGTCTACAGTGCTATATTCTTAGTGCATATTAGTCCTCACAGGTCCTAAAATGGTTAGCAACAACAGCCAACTGTACAGAACTGAATCATCTTGGTTTTTCATCTGAGAAGTTAGCATTAGCAGTTAGCGCCCTAAGTTCACAAATACACATATCGAGAAAAATTCGTGTTTACTTTTCACTTTCTTTCTTGATTACTTTGGTGCCATGTGATGGACTGTGTAAAATGTTTTTAATGGAAAGGGAGCACAAAAATAATTCCTCGTTTTAACAAAATGTTCATTTTTGACAGCAAGTATTCTGGTTATGCTCGATTTAGTGACTCAAATTCACTGATTCTGCATGAGTACACACGACTTGGAGCTTATGATGTGTAGAATTTATAGAAATTTCTAATGTATTGTGATGTACAGAAAAGCAAGCCTACCTACAACATTCAATTGAGCACATACTGAAACAGTCCCATGCAAGTTGTACATTCTTACTGCTTTATTTTAGAATATATTATAGAAAATAGTGTGTGCCTCAAATATATACTGCTCACAAAAGTTAGGGGACACTTCAAATGAAATAGCAGTGTATGTTCGTCTATGTAGATTCTAGGTTTGTGTGCGTGATTATAAACATATATTTACAGTGGCTGTAAAACAGCTGAACCTACCAATTAGAAGGGATGTCTTACCTCCTTTGACCATAGTGTATGCATCTTGGGTAGTATATTTTCCCTACACTGGCTTTAAAAACTTTTGAATGTTCCACTACTATGTCTTTTAATTCATGGAATATTATGTTTTGCAATAATGCCTATAGTACTTGCTATTCATTCGATGTTATTGTGACTCAAGAGTGTCATTAAGTGCCTTCTGACCTCGTAGGACTCCTCATCTCCTGCCACCATTCCCACAGTCTTAATAAAGGGGTGTCCTGGGTTGTCTACGCCTGTCTGAATGGCTTGATCCAGAGTAAAGCCATTTGGAGTGGCTTTATCACACAGCTTGGCATACAAGGCAGGTGTCATGTGACTGGCCATGCAGTTATTGTGCTTTCGTAAATCTGGGTATTCTGCACTGTGGAGGAACAGAAAGAGAGTAATCATTTTAAAAGACAGGTAAAATGTTATAGCATGGAAAACAACGCCTGGGCTAAAATGATCAGTGCCTATTTGACATGTATAGCAGGTACACGTCAACAGTCATCCAAATGTTTTGAGACAAAATCCAGGCAGAGCAGGATAGTAATGTTAGGTGTGCTCTACTGTACGTACGACATGCTTAAAAAAAGCATCTGATCAGCAGTCAGTTCATATGCAGGCACTCCACATCGCCATTTTAAGCTTATGGTGCATTACGGAAGGATCCAGTAGCACAGTACAAACATTTGCATCGAATCGCAGCTTTGAAGACAACCTGTATCATTCTACAAATATATATATATATATATATTCTACAAAGCATGTAAATTAATTCGGATAATAGAACACATTTGAATGTGATCCATGCGTAAGACTGATTTTCACTCACGTCGAAAATAGCATCAGCCTGCAGAATAGATTGGCTTTGAAAGGCGTTACCTGTGGTTTGAACTATAACGTGCTTCGTAGAAATGATAAGAAATGATGTTAATTGTGAGACAGAAGTTCTACTAGGATTAACTATTTATTACCGATATTAACCTAGATTTGCACACCTTCACACTTCCTCATCTACCTCAATTGATCTGATAATAAGACTGCCTGGATCAGATATGATCATTCATGATTGGAAATTAATTTCAAAGATAATACGTAGATTGACAGTACACAGACGGACGGTGATCTACGGGTTACGTCCCAAGGACGAGGGCCACGTCCCAAAACCACACACTAACGAGTGTGCAAGACAGCTCAAGAGATGGTGCATCCCAGCGCACGTACCATACTCAACAAACTATATAGCATTCTCCAGATGTGATAGTGTTTGCTGATCGCATTGTATTTCTATAAATGAGATCTTATCCATTTCCACACATGTAATGTTCTTTTATAATCTTACCTGGCCGGGTATTGTCTCCGGCCCTTCACTTCTGCGCTTACGTGCTCTCTGTTCAGATATAATCCTACACTGAGAGAGCCGGCGCCCACCAGAGACAGCAAACCCACGCTCCTTTTGGAGGACAGAACCCGGGCGAAGCTGCTTGCCATGATCTGATGGATCTGTGGTCCGTGCAGATGAAGGCTTCTGGAGATCGTATGTGTGATGGTGGCTGGACTGGGAATGCGGGAGAATGCAGTGCAGTGTTCTGCTGTAAAAAAAAAAAAAAAAAAAAAAAAAAAACGAGAAAGCTGTGATCACCCTCCCCAATCGGAGCACGAGCCGTGCGGAGCCAACTGAATTACAGTACAACCAATCCCTGTGCGTTACAGTCAGTGGCGTGTCGTGATGACCGTCAGGTTTCTGTTTTAAACTTCTGTAGTATTTTTTAAAACGAATTTTATTACTTACCTGCTAAAATACCTAAAGGTCATGTGTTGAATTGGATACAATTAATTATGGCGGGAATGATTATCACCAGCATACTCTTATGGTGACATGCTGTTATATCTTATTCAGTTCAGTTATTAAGTTTTCCAGCATAACCACCTAGTGAAACCAGCACCAGACCAGCCAGCCAGTATACTGTTCCAAGTGGACAGTGCCTGTTCAAAACACAACATATATTGCTCTTTTGAATAGATTTTTGGTCTGTAGGAGCTCCAGTGCTTATGCCGCACACAGATCAAGGGCAGAAGCATGCCGTGGACAAGATTCCAGTCCAGGCAAAGGGTCACTGCTGCAGTGCCAGGTTATGGTCCTCTCTTTCAGATGGTGAGTGCATTCCCCACGGCCTATTATATCTGCATATGATGCCTATCCATTGTGGTAACCAGGGACCTGGACTGTGGTAGCTTCATGGATAAGGTAAGAGACTATGGATTAGAAAATGTTTAGGGTTCAAATTCCACCTCTGCCCAGCTTCCACAGCAAGGCCTTAACCCACAATGCCTTGTAAGAAATATTGTAAGACTGTATTAATTTACTTAAATACTAATGCTGTGTCTAATAAAATATAAACATATGTGCACATTGATCCACTGTTTTTAATGCACTGTTAGATAATACATGAACACAACCATTATGTGTGTATGTGGGCTGAGTGAGTTTATATTGCCTTAAACTGTTTTTGATTTTGTATCTTTAAAACTCAAGGCCAGTCTAGTTTAATGTAGGCATAATCATCTTGCAAATCTTAACGCAACACAAGAGGTAATGAAGAGAAACATTCATTGACATTTATGAAACCCTTTGACTAGGCAATAATCCTGAGCCTGATGTATGAAAGCAGGAAATACATTTGTGTGGATTTGCTGTGCAAAGTTCAAGTCCAGTACAATTCTTATTTCTGTGACGATGCATAAAGGTACATTATGCTGGTGCACTGATGAATAAAGCCTGTATGAATTTGTGGTTAATTATTAACTAAATGGCAGGTATGGCGCTGTCCTTGGAAAATAACTACAAAGACTAGCTGAGCAGCAATAAAGAGCTACATACGTTTTAACTCTTTCAGTCCTGACATTTAACACTTTACTGGCATGTTCTTTATTTATTATAACAGCCAGGTAGTGCAACTAGTTTGAAACTCCTGTTTTTTTCCAAGCCACGGACTGTGCCTGTGTATGTAGAGTTTGCATGTCCTCCCAGTGTCTGGGTGCATTTACTTTGGTTACTTCGGTTTACTCCCACTAACACAGCCCCAGTCTAAATATTTCTGACTATCCATCTATGATCTGCCGCTTAATCCACATGGGGTCCCATCTGGCAACTTTGGGATCAAGGGCAGGAACAACCCTAGATAAAGCACCAATCCTTTCCAATCCAGTCACGCACGTCTTTGGACTGTTCGAGGAATGCATAGTACTCTGAGTAAAACCATGCAGACTAAACACAGAAAGGAGCCAGGCTGCTCCACCCTGGGATTGAACTCTTGCTGGGAGGCAGCAGTGCTACCTAATGTTTCTGACTAGTATTGATGAACTTTGCTCATGTCATAAATAGCCATTAATAGTGATCCAACAATAATTCAAAAAGATGCAATCCAACACGGGTCCATATGGTATAAAATATGATTTGAAGGAAATATCAGTAACATATTTGCTGGTGCAACAGTATTTCACTAGCTCACCACCATCAGTTACACTGAACAAAGTGCCACACTGCCTTTACTTCAACACATCAACAGAATCATCACAAATGTTTTTGCAGCTTATTTTGTCTAAATACATAAATAATAATAACATACAAGTTTAAATTTACTAAACTTACTATAACCCTTACACGGGGCATGTGACTTAATGGAAGACGCAAGCTTTCTCAGATATATTAGATGGCTTATCTGCACACACCTCTATTAATCCTACCATAAAAAAACTAGGATTTACACAACAGCTCCCGCTCAAAGGTAAACATAAGTACGTAGAAAATGGCACGTAGGCTGCTGGTAGAGTATAACTAACAACAGTTTAGACAGTAGCAAATATATTAACATGGGATGATTCTGTAGTGAACACTTGATTAACATTATAAACTATTTATAGCAATAATTGTAAGTCCACAAGTAACGTTTAAGTAATGCCCTAGGTTTAGGGCATTTGTGCAGCCTTCTATTACCATGTCTTGTGGACTCTGTTCTTTGGCAGTATAATTTGGGTGTGGTCAGAGTACAAGAAAGTCCATGTTAAAAGCTTTTCACCATTTAACCATTGTTGTGAAAAGGGAAAGAAGATACAACCACAATCTGGTTGTTTTGCTTTCTAAAAGACACAGCCAGTTTTTCACTTAAAAACTTTTTCTTTATGGAGTCCCTGATAGTCTACTGGAACCCAGTGTCAGAGAGTCTGGTTCAGTCCCCAGTTACTCTTACAACATGAAGGTCCAGTGATGTGTTTACAGAAAACCTCAGGTACATTTAGTGTGCTCCTAATGCCTATTCCAAACCCAGATCAATGGGAACACTTAAAACCTCTGCCAGACCCTAACATGCAGATGTACTGCTGTGACAACCCTAATGGGAACAACTAGAAAAGTTTTAGGTGTTTTAGGTGTTGTATTGTCCTTGCCTCAAATCCACCGTCAAAATGCAAGCTATATTTTGTCTTATCTATTTATATTTAAACCCAGTTCAGATCAAGATTTCAAAGGGACATTACATTGCAGGTGCTTTTCTTTGTGGTTAGTTAAATCGAGGCACTTGGGTGGTACAGCAGTATATCACTATCCCACCTCTGTGCTGCCCCGAGTTTGAGTGTACATTGGTTGTCAATTCTGGCTACAGGCAGGCTTGCCCATGTCTGAAAATGCATTCCCCCTCACCGCAATACCCATCAATAACCAGACCAGCAATTTTACATCACCCTGACTGGTATGAGACATGCAAAATATAAAACATATTAATTGCACTGTCAGAAATGTGAAATAATGCATTTAATTCCCTACAGAAACTAAATTCTCTTTCAAAAACTAAACCCATCTAGAACTAAAGTTCACTGTACTAACTACGCCACCTGGCGGAATTGATTAATTACGTAAAGAACAAGACAAAATATATGTGGGTTTGAACACCAAAATTGTGGTAGTTTGAATTTATATATAACTCTTCCGAAATATATTTTGTCTTGTTCCTTACGCAATTAATAAAATATATAATACAGTATATTCACGATTGTATCTTCATGATTTTACAAGTTCTGTAATTATACATTAATTCCCACCCTTAGGGGGCGCGCTCCTCATTAGAGAACCATTGCAGCACACCAAATATTTAAACCACAACATACGCTGTTTTTTTTTTGCTTTTTTTCTTCCTGAAGATTTCAGCCACTTTACGTGTTTTGTGTCTGCGGAAAAAATATTCATATGATTATAATTTTACATTACATTTATTTTACACGTTTTATTGTAAGTATCATTAAAAAACACTCAAAAACGTATCGCATTCAATTGTATATAGTCAGCGGACGAAACACTCTGTTATCCAATCAAAATCGGGGTCCTTCTAGCGCTTTGAATCAGGACGACCAATAGCGTTAATGGATGTTGTGCAGCGCTGGTCTTGTTCTTCCGCTTAGGTGCCGGGTACACGTGTTTGGTCTGGTGGTAAGTATTTTCTCCACATCCTCACACTATTAAGTTACTGTAACAATATTATATTTACAATATTATATTACTGCCTGGTAATTATTTGTGTTTTATATTAAGATTTCTTTTTAACTGACTGTTTGAGTACGAATGTTGTAAGTCTTTATTGACCTCGTGTGAGTTCAGCCATTAGAGATCGTTGGTTATAGTTTCAACGATCTGTCAGATCAATTATTGTATATTATAATAGCTCCATAGTGTATGCGCGTATGCGATCTGTAATATGTCGGCGTGTGTCAATCTCTTAATGTTTTTATATTAGACTGTAGGATATATGCTACGATAAATTTGTAATATAAATAATGGAATATATAATGTGTGACAGTCTGAGAGGCTTTAAGAAATGGTGTAGAATCTATCATATCTGTAATAGATAATTGACCGTGGCAGTCTGAAATTGTTTAAGAAAGGAGTGATTATCATGCTGGGAGTAACCTTTATAAGATTGAGAAATTGTGCCCATGAAGGGGATGGTCAACAACAATACTGAAGTAGGTTTTATTGTTGTGTGAGCGCTGATTGATTGCTATTAATTGGCAAAGTGTGTCAAAAAACAGTTCTCGTAATACACCTCCACCAGCCTGGACTGTGGACTGACACAAGGCAGGTAAGGTTCATGAGGTCATGCTGCTGGCAGTAATTTCTGACTCCATTACCGGTGTGTCTCTCAGCAGAAATTGAGATTCATAAGCCCAAGCGATGTTTGTCATGTATTTTGCTGTCCTGTTTTGGTCAGCCTCTGCCCACTGCATTCTCAGCCATATCAGCTTACCACAATTTGTGATTGACTGATTATCTGAATGACCATATCCTTTCTGTTTGCTCAAACCATACTGGCTGTTCTCCATTAAGCTTTCAGATCAACAACTGGTTTCCATTTTCAGAGCTGCCACTGACTCAATGTTTATTTTTATTGCACTTTTTTGAGTAAACCATAGAGACTGTTGTGTATGAAAGTCCCATGAGATCAGCAATTGTAGAAATACTCAAATCAACCCATCTGGCACCAGGAGTCATTCCATGGTCAGCTGAGATCTCTCTGTTGGTTGATGTGAATGTTACCTGAAGCTGCTGGCTTGTCTCCATGATTTTATTAGAGATGTACCAAATTCAATTTTCTTGGCCAATTCCAATTTCTGATTTTTTTTTCAGTCAATTCCGATCTAGACCTATTATAATAACCGATTTACCTTATTATAATAAGATGCAATCTTATTCAGTGCTAAAGAAATAGAACAGCAATTGCTAGCTTAAGCATAGTCAAATTCTCCATGTTCTGTATTAAATATCTTTGCTGCAAACAGCACTAACCCGCTGTAAAGATCTAGACCGCTGAAGAAATGGATGTAACAGAACTAACAATATATTTGTGCCTAGTACTGCTATATAAAGGAGGATACTGTTTAGTGTATTAAGTGCTAGCATAGTAGCACAACATGTGTACATAGGTCTGTAGATAGTGTATAGTGCACCTATAGGTAATCCTTCTTTTGTTTTTGCATTGAGCATGGAAGTGTATGAATGTTGTTGTAAGCTAAATCTTATTCATTTTAGATTGCCTCTTTACATTATCATTGATGTCATTTTTTTTTTCTTATTCATTTTGTCCACAGCTCCAAGAAATGTTTGCATCCAGCTCTCTCAGTAGCATCATGGCAACACAAACTCTATTGGGAACCCTTAACATGCAGTCGACTGCCTTGTGTTCTGTATTAACAAAACGAAAGAAAAAAAAGAAAAACAAGAATTCGGACAGACATACAATAGCTAATGGAGTCGAAGAATCCAAAAAAGAAAGTGCAAATAGAAAAAGAAAGTGCAGTGTGGTCCTGGATGTACCTGGCAGTAGGCATGAAAGCACTTCACTGGACAGTGCACAGCTTTGTAAAGCCAAAAGGGTCAAAAGTGATGGTATGGATAATCCTGGTTGTCCTTTTTCTTTATGTGATTGGGAAATGGACAGTGGCTTCTCTTCAGAGGTCAGTCCTTCTGCCAGTGGCCGGAGTTCTCCCTCTGTCGGGATTCACCCCACTCTGCTGGTGGCCATGGACTGTGAGATGGTGGGGACGGGTCCAAATGGACAGTGTAGTGAATTGGCTCGCTGCAGTTTAATAAATTACTCTGGAACTGTGATCTATGACAAGTATGTCCTGCCACGCCAACCTGTCACGGACTACCGGACACAGTGGAGTGGCATCAGGAAAGAGCACTTGATGCAGGCTTTGCCCTTTAGGGAAGCAAAGAAAGAGGTACGTAATACAACCATGGTGTTTCACTATGTGTAATGTATTTTTAGGGCCAGCAAATAACGATGCTGTGAAAAATAAAGTTCTATTAATGCTAAAATCACAGAATCACAAAATGCTTTCTAGCCCTTATCCACAATACTTATGTTGGGTTCAAGTTTTTGTGCTTTTACTTTAAATGACTTTTCTTTCTTTTAGATTTTGCAGATTCTCAAAGGAAAGGTAATAATCGGCCACGCATTGAATCATGACTTTGCTGCCCTGGACGTCACCATACCACATCACATGATTAGGGATACTTCCTCTATGCCTCTGCTGCGACAAATGTATGGCTGCTCTGAAAATAACATCTCACTGAAGAATTTGTCCAGTGCTCTCCTCAGCAGGAGCATACAGGTACAATCGGTCATTTTAGTGACTAAATATTTCTGAAAGAGTTTAAAAATAGGGTGGCACAGTGACTCGGTGGATAACACAGGGTTCTGGGTTCAATCCCAGAGTGAGGTGGTCTGGGTGAGGAATGTTTATAAGGGGATTGGCATTTCCAATAGATGGATAGATGGCAAACACACACACACACACACACACACACACACACACACACTACCCTAAACCCGACATAATACTAGACCTCCACAATAACAATTTAATTACCATGTCAGAGAATGATTTCTATCCTTATGTAAAATAGTTTTCAAATAAAGATGGACAAGAATAAGCTCTGTTGTAGAACAGTTGTAAAGACTTTCAATACCCTCTTCAGAATGTTTTGTCAGTTTGCTCCTTAAAATCATAGTCTAATGTATGTGTGCTTATTCTTTTTCTTTTTTTCTTTTCTTTTTTTTTTTTTTTTGCTTATTCAGGTTAGCAAAAATGGTCATTGCTCTGTAGAAGACGCTCGTGCTGCTCTGGACCTCTACAAGCTGGTGGAGGAGGAATGGGAAAAATGGATACAGGATCAAAACCAGAATTCCTGTCTGAAACACTACATGGAGGACCAGTACTGGCCTGAGAGTTTAAGGGACTGTGATGAGTGAGAGCCAATATAACATTTGAGGGAAATGTTTTGTGTCACCACAAAGGGGACAAGACCTTTCCTGCCGCGAAATTGCCGAAGAGCTGATGGGGTTAAACCCCATCAACCAGCCAACCAACCAACGACAAAGGGGTGCATAAGTCAGAAGGAAGTCAAGAAGTGCATAAGTCAGACAAATTTAACTGTTAAATTCTCTCAAACGGGATATTAAATTTAGCTTGTGGTGTAGAGTGAAAGGCCCATATTTTCTGACCAAGTACAATAACTATCAAATACATTTAAAGGGCACTTAATTCCTGGTTGAAAATCTGTTTAGAGAAATTTCTGTGTCCTCATGAACCTGTGAACTTTAGTTCATAACCATTTTTAGAAAACCTGTCCTATTTATGAGCAGTATTATGCACAGTAAGGTTTTCAGACTTGAGTGATACCTGGGGAAAAAAATTGTGAACAGAGACAGTATGATTTTGTATAAAAGTATTAAGGCCTTGAATTAATAGACCAACTTAATCACCTCTGAAGTACTACACGTTATTCTAGTCACTATATGTTTGATCTTACCTATTATTCTGAATAACTGGTGCTAGTAATGAATAAAAACATTTCTTCAAGATGTACTGTAAATGTAATCTTCCTAATGCGATGGCCACATCAAATAGTGTCTGCATGGCACTGTTGTCCTTACCTTGTGGTCTCTTGAGAACCAAGCTACATATTGTATTATAAAGTAGTTCAGTTGGAACACCATTGTACAATAGTAGGTCTTTATGGCATAATTAATATTTATTGATTAAAGAGTGAAAGCTACTCAATGTCATGTGTTATTCAGTCACATTAACATACTATTGAAATGAAGTTGATTTCAGTGATCAATTAATATTATGTATGTCTTTGGAATGTGGGAGGAAACAGGAGTAAGCAAATACAGACACAGGGAGGACAGGTAAACATCATGTGGGCGAAGTCTGCGGTCAGGAGTGGACTGGGGATCTCAGAGCTGTGAGACAAAAGTGCTAACTCCTAACCTGAGGGACTAACAACTGATACAATCTTACAGTCCAAACAATTGTGACTTATGGGTCAAAACAGAAGGGGTGATTCTACACCGCGGCCCATAAGTCCAGCACTAGACAACATTTATCCATGAAGTCCAGAGTTCAGCAAGAATCCAGAAGCACCTACAGCAACATGCTGGCTCTGAGAATGTTCTTTTCCGCATGGTAGCTAAGAACCTGAGAATGTATGTGCATTATAGGTTAGGTGTTTTTCTGAGTTGTAGTTCTGTGAGTTAAAGCTTTTATTTAGCCTTTTCAAAGAATTCCAACAATTCTGGATTTATCCATAATCTTTGTGTAAGGTTCTAAATTTGTCCTCCGTTGTATTACTGGGCTGGAATTGAATTAAAGCCAGTATTAAAACCCGATTGTTACAGTATTGCAAAATCTTTTAAAAGAAAGCTGTCATGGCTGTGGGTTCTGCAATAGGTCAGTTTAAATTCTGGATACCAGAGCAACGCATGACCCACTGTAGCACTACTGCTGGCTACAAATGTGAATCTAGCAGTAGTGAAAAGGTTACCAACTGTTTGAAAAACTGTTTAAACGGTGTCTAGCATGTATGTATATGGAGGTTCTCTATCATTGGCCTCCACTGTGGAACTTGGGTCCATTCTTTGCACACCACAGGTCTAGGCAGCACAGAGGCCAGCATTGTCCTGCCTTTAGTATTTAGGCATACAGACTCCCTGTAAATCCTGATTTAAGGCTTATGGCTACGCAGTTCTCTCACAGGGAAACACTACACCTATGTGACATGAAAGAGAAGGCTGTTTTTGCTATGGTAATTACAACAGGATTCCTTTTCACTGTTGTGAGCATGTGAGCAAATCATAATGTCCAGTCTATGCAGTCAGCGTAGACATGCATTAATGCACTGCTCACAAAAAATTAGGGGGTATTTCAAAACGAATATGAATTGACTTAAAAACAGAAGCATCTGATATTATTTAATTAAATAAGATAATCAGAAAAGCAAATGAAAAGTCAAAGAAAAACACAAATGAGATGAAAACTTAATTACTGTGATTGAGTATCAAGTGGTATATTTATGGGGGTGAACAGAAGCATGATAAACTGGATGAGAGTGCCCCCACATTGACTGTTCAGTAGGGTGTATGGTCATCCAAGGCTGCCAAAACACACTGACAGTGATGGGGCATGGACGGGATCAGATTGTCCAGCAGTTCTTGTGGGAACCTCTTCGTACTCGTTATAAAATATCATCTAATTTTTGTGAGCAGTGTAGATTTAACCAGCACTAGATTTAAAGTAAATCACCATATATAAAACTTGTTTTATTTATTCTGGTGAGAAGAATGTCTGACCTATTTTACAGTGTTGTGTTTTATTTGAACAGGTGTGTATATTATTGACAGTAAGGCCGCTATTGGTGCATTTTGTGTCCAGGGGTTTTATGCAGGAAGAGATACAAGTTTTCATTCAGGTTTTCAGTTTAACCAATGGTGGTTCGGGATTAAGACACATGTAGCATTGCGATTCAGGAAAACCTCAGCATTTTAAACCTGCAATCCATCCACTAACTCCAGTGCAAATACCACAGTGATGGTACTAACACTGTAGCCTATATTTCTCAAACTTTAAGATAAGGATAAACCATGCTGGATGATTCCTTTAATGAAACACTTTGCTTTAAACCTATTTTGAAGCCTATTGGTCAATTCTTATTCTTCTAATTCCTCCAATTATTTCTGTGCCGATTAAAGTAAAAGCTGCTCTGTGTAATCCGATGTGGCTCTACTAATCCCGAGGGAGGGGTACTACTACAAATGGACAAAACTCCTCCACTTCGACATTTCTGGAGACAAGTCACTTAGCTGCACACTTTCCAGTCAGGTAGGTGATGACTAGCTTTTACCTTTTATACTATGTAGCAGTGTATATAACTGTTTTGTGACGGGTTTGTAACCTTTCTCTCATTGTCTGAACAAGGTGTTTGATTAGTCAGCTAATTCTTCCTGGGGATTCATATTTGTTTATGGTCCATGACATTATGAGGGGTTGATTTTACTACTAGCATTGTGAACAATCATGAACATATTGAGAATTGTAAAAACTTTACCAAAGAATTTATTTCAAGCCTTTGTTCTGCATGAGAAAGCTTAGTCGCTCTACAGACACCACTGAGAATCCTGATGATCTTCCTCTACAGGTTTGCAGCTGCTTATGCCTTTTCTTATTCCCATTGCTCCCTCAGAATTGAACTGATCATCTGAAGTAATGGCTGTTGTTGTAAGTACATACTAACTGATAATTGTTATTCACCAACCTTGGGTTAATAACCGACTATTATCTGATAAAGGATCAAGTCTTTATTAAAGTGTATTTTAATAATGCATTGAGGAAAACATGTACCCTTGAATTGAAAGCTTTATAAATACACTAACCAGTTTCTGGATACCCCAGAATCACATCCAAACACATGCTGATTAGCATGGATTTAGCGTGTCCTGCAGTCTTCACTCTTCTGAGAAATAATTTGACTAAATTTAGCATCGTGGTTGTTGATAAGCCCTGGTGATGGCATTCCAATTCATCTTAGATTTGTTTAGAATTTCTTCAAGTTGTCAAACCATTTATTAGACTTTATTTTAGGACGACATGGCAAAACATCTTTGTTATAGTCATTGTTAGGGTCTGATGTGGTCAGGATAACCCATTGGTTTCCTAAAGGGATTCCATGCCTGCATGCTCAAGTACAAACTTATTAGCAGTGAAAGTAGCTGGAATAATACAGCAGATCACTCATTAGAAGGGGTTTGTCTACATTGTTTTTACCATACAGCATAATTTAAAACATAGTATAAACATTCGACTAAAAAGTTTCAAAGTTTGGATGTGTTAAACAAATTAATTCTCTTATTTTCTATAACTGAACTATTATTTATTCTGTTTGAATACAACAATGCTGTAAACAATTTCTAACCAAATTCTGATCAGAAATGGCTTTGCAACTTCAGGTTTTATGAGGTTTTATTCTGACAGCAAAAAAATTGCTCTCTCTCTCTCTCTAGCCCCTACAAATCCAGAGCTTAAACAAAACAATATATGCATATAAAAAATTAAGAGGGAAAAAATGAAATACTGACTTCAGAAGTACCTAGACATAAACTAATGTCACGTTATGAGATGAATTACTCTCAGTTTTCTTTAAATATAATTTATAGTTAACTCCTCACTGGGTGTTCAATTATTGTTTTCTCATAATGTTTGATTATTATTTTATATCCAGGAGCCCGTTAAAAACTTGATGAAAATGCTTCGATTTTCCAATGCTTTTACGGCTTGTGTTCACACATTTTGCTTTGAAGGTAATACCAACGATTACAAAAGATTACAAAAAATAAAATGTCTAACCAAAAGCAAATAAAACCTAACCACACCTCGCTAAAACTAACGCTTAACTAAATTTCAATTGGTAATACAAAAATGAAATAATAACACTGTCTCAAGTCTCCCATAAAATCCATCTGGAGTTTCACTCACATGGATAGTATAGTCAAACATTTCAGAAACAAAGAATCTCTTAAAACGGGCTTGTGGGTAAACCTACTAATCTCTGATCTCAGGCAAAGGTTTTCTAGTTTTTTTGTTACACAGGATTTGCTCAGTCCATGTGATACAGCTTAGTCTTTCTTCACAGCAGCACCCATTATTCAGACCTGGACCTTAAGAGAGTGTTGCTGTCTGGATTAATATGTGTTTGTACAGAGGGTTCAGGATTGTCCTAAAGTTGCTCTTGTCTTTCTCCAGGGTGGAACGTTCCGCATCGTATCTGAGGAAGAGCAGACACTCAGGGCTAAACTAGAGCGACTTACAGTGAAAGATCACGGGCCAGTGTTTGGACCATGTGATAAGCTGCCTGACCACACTGTACAGAAGGTGTTTATTTTATTTTATTTTAATGGCAGAAGCAAGGTTACAACTGTTATAAACACACTCACACTAGAGAATGACACAGGAGGTAACTGATTGCACATGGAAATAGTGTGACGCTTAACCTAATAAAAAAAAAACTTTACTACAAAATAATGATACTGAATGATTTAAAAGCATTGGATGTATTCTTCTGAAGTTTATATTGTCCATGCATTTGAAACAAAAAATTGAACAGTTAAACATTTAACAAAGTATTATGTTGCCTTTGCTTCTTACAACACTTAAGACATTTTGTATCTAGGATAAGTGAAGAAGTGTTTCATGTCTTATTTTGTCTTATTTCTTCCTGCAAACGTCTTAAGGTGTGCAACAGTACCATTGCGTAAATTCTCAACATTTCCTCTGGCTGGACAGATCAGGACTGCAGACAGGGTTGTTTAGTACCCGTGCCCTCTTCTTCCCACAGTCATGACTCACATGTAATATGTACAGCACGTGGTTTTGAGTTGAAAAATGGTGCTTGTGGAAAAATGCATGGACGTCCATGGAAAAGACATCTAGAAGGCAGCGTATGCCGCTCTAAAATCTCAATGTACTTTTCTACAGAAATGCTGCCATCACAGAAGTGTAAATGACCTTTAACAAGACTCCATACCATGACAGAGCCTGACTATTTTCCTTTTTGTCTCAGTGTCAATCTCATTCAAAAACTATCTGCAAAAATGATTCCTCCGTACACACTTCACATTTCATGTGTAACAGTGAGGATTGTTGTATGAAAGCTCTGCCACCTGACAATAACTATGATATTAATATATTGTAATATTAGTACCATATTTTATATCACCAATCTTTAATGCCATCCATCAGATCTTTTGGACTTGTTTTGTTTTAATTACTCACATACAGCATATTGGTTATGGTACTGGACTCTGGACCAAAAAGTCCAGGGTTCAAATCCCACCTCTGCCAAGTTGCAAGGCTTAACCCACGATTGCTTGGATTGTAAGATTGTATATGAGTCGCTCCGGATAAGGGCGTCTGCTGAATGCTGTAAATGTTTGTACTGCAGGCTAAAGATGAACTGAATGAGACAGAGGAGAGACAAACACTGGCAGTGAAGGAACTGAAGGACATCATAAAGGAGAAGGCAGACAGTGGAGATGAATTGGCCAAGGCGGTGCAGGATAGTTTTGGTGACAAATCAGATGGCTTACATGTGAGGTTCCTTCGGGCCAGAAAGTACGATACAAACAGGGCTTTTGAACTTATGAAAGGTGAGAGAAATGTTCATTTCTCATTTGATGTATGGACCATAACAACGTAAACAAACCTATACTCGAGTAATACTAGTGTGAAAAGATGGTTGTGGATGAACAAAACCAGGCTTTAAATGTTACCTTAATTAAATGCACAGGGATTCCAAAGCACAATTATAAACAGAACAACTTCTTTGTTTTAGGATATGTGCGCTTCAGGAGAGATTACCCAGAGCTATTTGAGAATATGAGCCCAGAGGCTGTACGTAGCACCATTGAGGCTGGTTATCCAGGAATTCTCCCCAGCAGAGACAAGTATGGCCGTGTAGTGCTGCTCTTCAATATTGAGAACTGGGATTATGAAGAGATCACATTTGATGAGGTAGGAAATGTAAATTGTGGTTGAAATGAATATTATTATAAATTATATTCTAATTCATTCATTTAGAATTGGAATGAGTGTAATGACAATTAAACCTAATGAATTCTTAAATCTAACCCCTGTGACTGATATCTCAATATGGGGTTTGCGACACAGTGGTGCCTAAAGTTTGTGCATGCATCTTTACATAAAGAGTCATTGATGTCCGCCATCAGGATGACACTGAACAACAATGGTGTGCATGGCAGGGTTGCAAAGAGAAAGTCACTGCTCTCAAAAATGAACATTGCAGATTATGTTGACAAGCCAGGAAACGACTGGAAAAATATTTTACGGACAGATGAGACCAAAATGGGACTTTTTTTGGTTTAAATGACAGACATATCGGGGAGTAAGGAAAACTTTACATTCCAGCATATGAGTGTAATCTGTGAAACGGCGTGGTGGTAGTAGTATCATCATGATACTTAGATGACCATGATAGTTTAGATGACTTTCATCAATTAGGTAACAATTACCTCTGAATTATGCCTAAAGGAGAATTTAGGACATCTTTGCATGAATGGAATATCAAGAGAAATGCATGCATCAAGACAATGACCTTAAGCACACTAGTATTTCTTACAACAGGTCATTTTGGTTAGACCTAAATGAGATGAGGTTAAATGAGAATCAGATTAATGTTATGGAATGGCCAACTCAACATCCTGACCATAATGCAATAGAAATGTTGTGGATTCAGTTCATGAAACCAATCGACCAAGTTGAAGTGCAGGACTGGTGTCAGCAGTCACTCGAAACATTTAGGTGCACAAGGAGGTAACACAAAGCAAAAGTTTGCATACACGCATAGATATGTAATATTAAATTGCTGTGTCATTTCGTTACATTAGTTTTATTCTACCTTTAGCACTTGTGTGCTAAATCTTAGGATGTTTTAAATCATATTTGTGCTGCAGTATAGAACATTCAAAAGGGTTAACTTATAACCATTGTAATGTGTTTATATGGCCCTGTGATGGTGGGTCATGTGTGGTGTTCAAACTCACTTCCTCCCAGTGAATTCTGGGATAGGCTCCAGAGCCCTGCAATGGCAAATTGGCACAGTGGTTAGAGTTTTTACCTCACAGCTCAAAACATTCACAGTTTTCCTTCCCGCCTTGCCTGACCTGACCTGACCTGACCTGACGTGTTAGTACGCTGTTAGTAATTTTTATTTAACAAAACCTAAATTCTTATAACTTACATATACTCTGTTTTATTGGTCACTATATTTGCTTTTTATTGCTTAAAAGAGTTGAATAAAATTGACCTAGTCTTCATTCTGCAGTATCACCACAGACCTCTCTTCCATTGTCCATTGAACAATTTTGAGCATTAAAAGTACCTTTTGGTTTGCAAATGTGATTGCTTACAGCCATGCTCCAGCTGTATTATTGTTGTTTCGAAAGTCCCATTCACAACAAATAAATTTTAAAAAGGTGTTTTTCAGATCATCAGGGCTTACTGTGTGATCCTGGAGAAGCTGCTGGAGAACGATGAGACTCAGATCAATGGCTTCTGCATTATTGAGAACTTTAAAGGCTTTACCATGCAGCAGGCCTCTGGCATCAAACCCTCAGAGCTGAAGAAAATGGTAGACATGCTGCAGGTAATGTGCCTCATGAAATTCACATGACTTCAAGAGATAAGAGGATCTCATTTCTAATACACAGTGCTGTGCAATAGTCAATGTATTTCAAGTTATATTCTGCTTTTTTTTACTGCATTTTGTAGTTCTACAGCATGGACTGTAGTTCATGGACTGATTCTGGAGTTTTGATCCACCCTAGTGTCACTGAATTAAAAATAGTTCAGCAGGCAAAATTGTTCAGCCACCAGTTTGCTGTCGGCAGCGTCCTGTGAGCATTGACACATACTAACACAAACTGTGCAGCAACAGATGAGCTGCTGTCTCTGACTGTGCTTCTACAAGGTGGAGCAACCATGTGAATGTCTGTAATAAGGTGGGCAGTGAGTGAACAGTGGTTGAAAACTTCAGCATCGCTGCTGTGTCTGATCGTACCAACTTAAATAAAGAATAAGCAGAACATACATTGAAAAAACAGAATACTTTTTGCACAGCATTGTACGTGCTCACACCATCATTCTACCCTCTTTTCAGGTGAGGTACTTGATATTCATAATCGAAGCCTCATGATCTTAATTTTTTTCTTTCCCTGGCGTAGGACTCATTTCCTGCTCGGTTTAAGGCAGTGCACTTCATCCATCAGCCCTGGTACTTCACCACCACGTACAATGTGGTGAAGCCGTTGTTGAAAAGCAAACTCTTAGAGAGGGTGAGCCATTAGCACCTGAATGGCCAAATAAATAGACGTTATCGCCAATAATATAGCAGAATTCAGTTAGAAAGTCTGACTGATTAATTTGTATGTTTTCCCGTTCATGAAGGTGTTTGTCCACGGAGAGGATCTCCAGGAATACTACAAAGAGTTTGATCCTGAAATCCTGCCTGCAGAGTTTGAAGGAAAGGGTCCAAACTATGATGGCAAGGCAACTGCAGCGAAACTTTTTGACTGAGAACTAGAACACTGTTACTGTCATGAAATATTACTTCATGTAACTGTAGACGTTGTGTAGACGTAACTAGTATTATGGCATAGTGAGAATATCTGAGAGGATTAATTATGTTCTTAACGATAATAAGCAATTTGATTACATAGTGCCATACAGTACTTCAGGCAATCCTGTAGTAATATATTTAAAGTGGAGCAAAATAGTTACTCTACACAAACATACTGTTTAAGAATATTTGTGTACCTGGTGTACACGAGTCTTTTCTGTGTTATCATCCGTTCTTGTTCTTATTGCAATGAGATCACCATTTAGAGTTTCAAACAAAGACCAGTGTAGTAATGTGTAAACTTAAGTGATCAGATCAGTTCAACGTTAATGTACAAGATGGCCAAAGATGCTTGATGCATTTAATTGTCCATTTATTTTGAGTTACCATTGAATGATGTAGTCTTATTATGGCAAAAAATGTTCTAGAAAAAAAAACTTTCACGTGGTTCTCTTTAGTGTTTTAATTATTTTAGAAAAACACGTTTTTGACAAAAATTACAGACCAATAGTTTAATGTCTCTGTACCTTGCAATGGACCGGTGCCCTATCTGGGCTGATTCCTGTCTTGTATACTGTTCCCAGTTAGACCACAGCTCTCATGTAACAATTACAGTGATTTTCCTTGCCATTATTTCTGTAGCCTTGCTCAGCCACAGCATAAAGATTTACTGCCTCCAGACAATTCTATGTTGTAAAGAGAAATATAAAAATACAGTTGACTTTGACACTGAAATGGATTGCAAATAAGGAAAATGAGCGAGAGAGCAGTAGTCCTTATCTTAAGGCATTTGAACAGTTTATGTGACTGTAACACATGGAAACCTGGCTAATATTCCTATACAATATGCCTGTAAATAGCGGTATAATTCAGTATCTTAGAAAAGTGAGTATACCCCTCACCATAACTATTTTATTATATATTTTCAGGGGACAACAATTTGATACAATGTACAGTAGTAAGACTACAGCTTTGTTTAACAGCATAAAACTACTGTGCCCTCAAAATAACTCACAGCCATTATGAACACACAAATGAACACACAGCTATTAATGTCTAAACCCCTGGCATCAAAAAATTAGTACACACAAGTTTAAATGTCCAAAAAAGGCCCAAAGTGACTAAAAAGATTTTTTGTGACCACCATTATTTTCCAGCACTGCCCCAATTCTCTTGGGCATGGAGTTCTAGGAGACATGCTTGACTTTACATTCAGTTTCTTTAGCAAGGCAGTGGCCATCTTGGAGGTTTGTTTGGAGAAAGTAACATGTTTGGAATAATGCCCTGCAACCCAGTTTCTGAAGGGAGGGGATCATGCTCTGCATCAGTGTACAGTGTACACATCACTGTACATTTTCACTCAATGAACTGTAGCTCCCCACAGTCACTTAGTCAGCCCCAAACCATGACATTTCCACCAGCATGCTTGACTGTAGGCAACACTTGTCTTTGTATTCCTCACCTGGTTGCCGCCGCACACGCCTGACTCCATCTGAACCAAATAAGTTTATCTATGTCTCATCACAGCACAGGACATGGTTCCAGTAACCCACTTCCTAAGTCTGCTTGTCTTAAGCAAACTGTTTGGGTGCTTTCTTGTGCATAATTTTTAGAAGAGGCTTCCTTCTGGGGTGACAGCCATGCAGATCAGTTTGAGGCGTATGGTCTGATCACTGATAGGCTGACCTCCCACCACTTTAAGCTCTGCACCAATGCTGGCAGCACTCCTACATCTATTTTCATAAGCCAACCTCTCAATGTAACACTGAGTATGTGCACTCAACTACTTTGGTCGCCCATGGCAAGGCCTGTTCTGAGTGGAACTTGCCCTGTTAAAATGCTGTATGATCTTAGCCACTGGCTGCAGCTCACGTTCAGGGAGTTGGCAATCTTCTTATAACCTAGGTCATAGATAGTTCTTTGCCATTTTGAATTTCCGGTGACCAGTATGAGAGGGCGTGAGAGAGACAACATCAAATTTACCGCGCCAGCTCCCACACCTGAGCCCTTGTAACACTAACACGAGTCACGTGATACCGGGAGGGCTAAATAAGCACAGTGGTCTAGACAGCAATGGCTGTGTTATTTTGAGGACAATGCAAATGTATACTGTTATAAAAGCTGTAGACTGAGTACTTTACAAAAGCCTTCACTTTCAGCAGCAGCCTTTAGATGGCGACACCGTCACAAAAATGAAAACAGCCGGTGTGGTTACGTTTCAATGTGTTTATTTGCAATGTTTTTATTTATTAAATTTGAATGTTTTCAATTACTTGAAAAATACATATTGTTAGACAGACATATGATAACGAGCTGATTGATAAACAAGTAAAAAAAGAAAGCAAATAACTTGTTGAACGAGAAACACAAACAATGTACACATGCTCTATTGGAGCTGGGAAGCATATATAAAATCAATTCACACCTCATAAAGCTTTTACTAGATTCTGGTTGCAGAAGAAAAATCAGTTTATATGACTGCATGATAAATTATGATTGCGGTTAAGATGCAAACACATCCCTCTGCTTTTTAACTCCTGAGCCTTTATTGTCCATATGTGGTACATACAGTTTTTAGACTGCAGTGCTCTGTAAATATTTCCATCCATCCCATTCATCGCCATCAATTTTCGCTTTAACTCCATAAACCCAGAGAAAGTCATTGCCTTATTACTATATGCTTATAAAGTATACTCCAATACTAATACATGCACTGTAGTAGCTGACTTCATGTCGAATATAATATTAGAAGTATATTCTGGTTGCATGTGAGCTTTCCCTTTGTTGTTGCACTTCGGTAAAAGGTAAGTGCATTAGACACAAATGTGTTAGTTACGTCATTACAGGATGCAGACGCAGTAGTGTAAAGATGTTTTAAGTTTGGCCTTTGAGGTCTGTAAAATCCATGGTTTGAGGGCATTGTGAGTGCTCCTTCTTGATCTGGCAGATAGCATTGGCATAGGTGACAATGACTTTGTCTATCCAGGACAGAGGCTGAGGAAAGAGCATGGCACCTTCAAAGAAGCCCAGGTGCCCTCCATGCTGTGTCAGTACAAATATTACATTCTCCTTTTGTTCTGTTGAGAACCATGACAACTTTCTATTAGTGTATATGCAGGCAGGTCCTGGTTTTTCTCTTTTCCATATTCTAAATTATGAAATCCTTCCAGCTGTTTTGTGCTAATCAAACTCTCACCTCGGTGCCTAAAGGTACACTATATGGTCAAAATGTATTCATAATATAAAACACAATAGCACAGAATCTTTCTAAAAAATTTGACAAGACAGTGGGCTAAACTGAAAACCTCAGCAGTAAGGCATTTTAATTGCCAGTTCAAAACTTTCTGTCCTACCCTCCTTAAACAAAGTCTATAAACAAATGGTTTGCCAACGTTGGTTGAGGCCTTGGTAGATATGACCTGAGCTTTAGCTTTAAATGAACTGAAATTTATTGCTCTGACCGTGAGTCAGAGCTTACTGTCCAACACCTCAAAGTGAATTTCCACATTCTATGAGAAAACATTTTGAGAACAATGAATGCTGTTGTAGCAGTGAAGAGGAGAGGAACTACATGCTAATGTCTATGTTTTGGGATGTATTGTCTGTATAGTATAGCAAAGCTAGTAGTACTTAAAATAGTCTCTAGTAAAATAGTACATGTTGTGCTCTATCAAAGTACACATTGATTGCCTCCACTCTGTTTTCTAGCAGTGCATATTAATTTTCAACCAGCTTACCAGAATATTGAAAATGTAATTTTTGGGAAATTTAGAACTGCTACGGGTGCAAACACATACCTAATAATACACTCTATCATTCAAGTTGGCCTTCTACATTTCCCAGTGAGGGTCACAGTTAATGATACATATTAATGAATAGGTTTTGTCCATTTTTTGTAACAAAAAAACTATCCCCAGATAATGTTCTTGTCTTTTTAAATACTTTCTGTATTTGGTTCAGGAACACAAAGAAGCTACACTGTATTCCTTTAGGACACGCAGCAATGGGGAAACTGGCCCCACTGTGCCGACATTTGCAGCCTAAGAGCTGTTGTGTAGGTGGCAGTGAGCACACTGAGCTTCGATAAATAATCACACAGGAGCAAATGGATCACATGACCCTGAAATATTAAGTACCAGTGTCTGTAGAGCTATTCGAGTTACACCTTGCCTAAGAGTTTATCTGACAGTGTAAGGAATATAGTCACCACTCGCTGTACAGATCATAAACCTGTACATTAAGGTGAAACAAAACTGACCCAATGAAAGCGTATACTTTTGGGATTATATTATGATAAGGACGATAAGTTCTTAAATAAGAAGACAGGATGTGTAAAAGCCTTTATGCTTCGTTGTAACTAGTGCACTAGTTGCTTTTGCAGTCAGTTTATGCCATGGGTAAACATTTTTAATAAATCTACATATCTCAGGACTCATTTACTCTTACACAGTATAAAGTCTAATGTATATGGAGCAACTACCTGCTAGTGTTCGAGGTATGGTCAGCAGGGACTCATGGACCAGTGGGTCATCTGATGAATTCACCAGGAGAAGAGGAACATGTACCTGATAGTCACGGGATGAATTGCATCATTACTACTTTACTAAGATTTATATGTGAGCATAAATGTATTATGAGCTCATTAAAACGACATTGGTCTTACTTACATTGTGAATGTAATTCACACAACTTTCCTTGTCATAATATTCTGTTAATGATCCGTGCCCATGGAACTTCCTGAGGCAAAAAACACAAAGAGTTCAATGAGAACTTAAGAGAATCACTATGGACCAGAATGGCTATCATAGATTTTTACTAATTATCTAAACATTATGCCTAATCAATGCCTTGATTTGTTATTAAACCAACCAATAATATATCTGAATTAGAGTTTTTCTTTAATGAATTCGCCCCTTACTGTAAGGTTGTTTCTGCAACTTCAAATATGCTGTACAGCTACAAATGACACAAACACACAAAAGACAAAAGGGCGCAAATACATAATTTCATTAAATTGGAGGCATAATTAAATTAAGCACAATGAAGTAATACCTCATAATGTCATCATCAATCTGTGCAATAGACGTGGCTGTGTAAAGTCGACTTAGATCTGCAAAGTCAATTTTGCTGGAATGTATCCCAAACAAGCTCCTTCTGCAGAGTGAACACACTGATGTTACTCTTCATCACACTTAGTGACTATAACAGTCATCACAGTTACCAGTTATTACACCTACTTGTGGGACAGGATGATCTTTTTCATATTTTTTGCCAAGAGAAAGTTATACAATCTCCTGCACTGGCCCCACTGCAGAAAAGTTTCTTGTGCCCTGAAACCAAATCAAAATCCAAAACAATACGTCCACGAGTCACAATTCAATTAATATCATAATTAAACTGATAGCTTGATGATCAATCAGCCATTCTTCCTTTTCCAAAATATAATAAACAAAGACATTTGAAATCCTTTCATATCCATCCATCTATCCATTCATTATCTTCTGCTTAATCCACACGGGGTTGCGGGCCAGCCGGTGCCCACCCGGCAACTTTGGGCGCAAGGGCAAGAACAACCCTAGATGGGACACCAATCCTCCATAGGGCAAACACACACCGTCACACACTACTAAATGGCTACTTTAATGACACCAATTAACCTAACACATGTGTCTTTGGACTGTAGGAGGAAGCCTGAGTACCTGGAGTAAACCCACACAGACACAGAGAGGACCCAGGCCACTCCACCCTAAGATTGAACCCAGGATCTTTTTGCTGTGAAGCAGCGGTGCTACCCACTGAGCTGCCCTTTTGCATAAATGAAATATCCCATGAATAAATATCCCCTAATTTTTGTGAGAAGTGTATAAAAATGTAGACAAAAGTTGGTGGAAACTACAAATTCTCAATTTAAAATATGAGTATTAGTATGTATGCAAATTAAGTATGCAAAAATATGCATATTTTATGTATTTTGTTTTAATTTAGCCACATCCCTGCATTTAAGACTATAGTCCTGTCCCTCACTGATATACGGTGACAAATATATGGTGTTTCAAAGAAAATCAGTGTATTTTAAATAGTTTTATATGTATACAACTGTTTGTAATGTTTGCCAGTACTAAAAAAGTGAAACATGGGGAAAGGAAAACAATTTAAATCCGTACTACAATACACCAGGAAATATGATTTCTAGAAATGTTTCTAGATATGTTAACTTTGCATATGGTGTCATAGTCGGACAATGACACAATTTACCTGATTCTAGTTGGTGTTGCATAATTTAGATGTATTGTATTGTTTCTTTAAAATCAGCAAAGTAGGTTATAAATTATACTGACCTTAGAGCACTGTAGCCCTGACACACACTGACACAGCACAGAACCCTGTCCTGATTGGCCTGGTTCTCCCCCAGAAACTTACACACGATGTTTCCACCTAGGCTGAAGCCCACGACTATGAGCCAGGTCTGAGGGTATGTCCGTTTGATGTAGCTCACCATGGCTGAAAACTCCCAGGTACAGCCTGAGGCATATTATAAATAAATAAATGCATTAGCAGTGAGAGTAAGAAAGTGGAACAAATCTAATATTGGCTATATTTTCTTGTTTTTGTGATCGCTAAATATAGGACAATATGAACAGGCTGCTAGGCTTGATTACCAGAGTATTACATCACTAGCCTTGACAGTGAAAATGATCCAATAAAGCTGTCAGCCGTTAAGAGAACCAGACATAAAGAATGGCACTTCACCAAAATGATGAAATAGTGGTAGACTCTTGCCAAACAGTAGATTCCCATGGGAAAACATGCCAATGCACCAATTCAGGTCTTACCATAAGTGAACATCCTCGGAGAGGTGAGTTCGATGTTTGGCAGAGCCCCCAGATGATTTAGAACAGCACATCTGTAGCCCTGCTTCTGGGAGTAATCCACAAATGTACGGATATAGGGTTTTTCACTATGGTTACCAATCCCAGGGCAGATCACCATGGTTATGTCATCTGTGAACATACACCCCACAGGCAGATTTTACTTGCACAGTAATATGCTGGTTCCCATTGCACTTTTCATTCCTGTGGGATTTCTGACCCTTAGAGAACCCAAGAGAAAAGGGGATTTTGAAACACAAATGGGTCACAACAAGTAAATAGAAACAGGGGTACAAATGTTTTCTACACATTATGCCCTTGGATACAACAGCTCAGACAATCTGAAAACTGTTGTTGATCACTTCTTCCCTTCATGGATACACTTTACCCTAATAAAGATAACCACGTCTAGTATGATAAGACACCACATAACAAGATATGTATTTTGTCACAGAATAATTCTATGAAAATAACAGTAATCCTTGTTTTGCAACAATTGCCTGCATAATTCCCGGATCTCTATCATGTACTTGATGAGAAAGGTCTGCATCAACAATAATTTGTGTTATGATGTGCAATCTCCACTGGGTGATCTAAACAAATGACCAGCTCTTTATATGAGAATTAGTGGGAATGTCTAACTTCGTCACTATGAGATTGTTGTATGCACAGGTCTTTAAGTTAACAAGATATCAAGACAAAGATTGTTTTCCTAAGCTTTTACGTTTATAAATGTATATCAATCAGCAAACAACTCAAGCAATTATGGGTTGAGGGTCTTGCTCAATGACCCAAAGGTGGCAGCTTGGCAAAGATGGGATTGGATCCCTGGATCTTCTGGACCAAAGTCCTTAGCCTGTACTTTAATCACTAGGCTGCCACAGTCCCACATTGTGAGACTTTGATTTTAGAAGCTTTTTAAATGTATCTTTGCTAAATTTATTTGCAACTGAGCCCTGCCAGACGTATGTTCTGTACATGTTTATGTCTGTAAGAATGGTGCGTCAGTCCTATTGGCCTGGAATACCAGACACCAGGTATAAATTAATGAAAAATAAGGTGTAGCTTAACCTAAAATGTAATTTTAAATGTAAAATTGATATAACTGGCAAAAGTCACCCATGAATATGGTGCCAGTCCATCATAAAACACACACTGGAGCATTGGAGGAATCCAGTATACCCAGTGGAAACCCATGCAGATGAAAGGAGAACGAACATGAACACAAACACACACACGCCCAAACACACAGACACACATACATACACATATTTAAAAAAAAAAAAAGCTGAAACAAGATATTTCTACTTGATAATCCCCCATCCAGAGACTTTCCCACAGACATATTATAATCCAGTGGACTCCACAGTGATGGCTCAGCTGTTAAAGCTATGGACTACATGATTAGGACATTTAAACTCTGTAACCTAACTACTCAGCTTAACTATATTTCTCTGTAAAAGGGTCCAAGTGTGTACTAATGCCTGACCTGACAGGCTTTGGGTATTAAAAAATGTCTCACTCACCAAGAGTTAAATTATCACCACTGGCTTCAAAAAGGTCAAATGTAGCAGTAGCTCCATCTTGCATGGGAAGGAACATGCGCATGCCACGAGGATTGGGAGCGTTTATCCGGCCCATCTTTCCGTACAGTGCAGTCTGAAAATGTCCACTTTTACCCCACAACAAGGGAGGAATGTACCTGTGAACACACATCCCAGTTTGCAGGTATCAATGAAAGTAAGTGCAGTCCAATGGAAAGGCCAGTGTTAGGAACCCAGATTTGATTCTAGCTGATATGCTTTCTTCGGCGTACCTGCACAGTTGCTCCTGTTTCATTAGCTTACATTACTGAACATGTTTAGAATCAAGATTCATCTAAATTAAATGTTTATTGTTATCTATCCAGTAGATGTGCATACTCACTCTTTGTTTAGGATGGAGCATGACTTAAGTAGGTACTGATTAAGGGGTGTCTTCTGCCAGGTGATTTCAGGGGCTGCTGCAGGACTCATTAGGTTGAGGCAGCGCACAATGACATAGAGCACAGTGGCTACTGCGGCCAACTTCATGCCATCAAACACAGCTGGCAGATCTGGGGTGATGGTCTGGGCAACTCGGTCTACATGGGCACTCATGGTGAAACTTGCCAATATGTCACACGTCGTCTACTGGACGTCTTGGGTTCCTGAGTATTAAAAAAAGATTACAGATTACTCACTAACAGCACTTGTATGTACAAGCTGCCTGTTGTACTGAATGAATTCGTAGTACAAGTCAACTACACTGCTCACAAAAAATTGTGAATATTTAAATCGAGTACATTCTATTTTGAAGAAGCCCTTCATTTTTGTAAGCAGCATATTTCATGTTGAGATGTGTTTGCTGCTAGAACTCCATTAAACATTTATTTCATTTGTTTTTTTCACTACCTGACAATTTAACTGACCAGTTAAATTTCAATCTATTCAATTTTGATATAACCCTTTAGATTACTAAGCACAATATGCTTGTCATCTGTAGCACATAATAGTTCCTGGGCTTCCTTTCCTGGGAAGATCTTCACATGGTTTACTTTCATTGTAGCATTTGATGTGTGTAGCCATTGCACTTGTTAGAACTTTAAATGCTTGTTTTCCTAAGTGATTCATTGGATGAGTTAAATATGGCCTGACATTTCTATGTGCCTAGATTATTTTTGCCATATTATTACTTATACAGACACACACAAAAACGTGTAACGTTTCTTCCAAACAGGTCCTCCAACTTCATCAAAACCACCTTGTACTCACTGTCACGTTACTACTTTTTTCTACAGTGTCATGGAACAAACTTCCTGCTGTAAGAATTGTGTATTCAGATTAAGAGTTAAGACATTTTAAATAAATACACGTTTCGCATAAAGGTTTACTCACTGCACCAGCATCAGAAGAACAGGTTTTCCCTGATAACCTAAGCAGTTATTGTGTCCGACACACACACACACACACACACACACACACACACACACACACACACACACACACACACACACACACACACAGTAATT
>JAUZST010015394.1:0-10229 GCA_034779995.1 Parotocinclus haroldoi | reverse complement strand
CACGCGACCCGGAGATAAACCCCGCACGCGCCTCCTTCTCTTCCTCTTTGCTCCTGCGTCCGTACGGCAGCCATGGTACGTAATCCGTCCTAAAGTTTTTCCACCCAAATATCCGAATCAATCCTGCCCAGATCGGTACCGTAACGCCGATTAAAGATCACGGTGTGCTTTTAATACGTTATGAGCTCGTGATGACCGCGTTATTGCGGCCGATTTGGCCTTATTTGGGGTTTTTGAAGCCATTTGTGGCTGTGGATATGAACGAACCGGCCGGTTGGAGGCTGAACCGGGGATATAAACTAAGCATTTTGGCTCGATTACCGGGTCAGGATTAAAGCAGAGTCGTAACTTTTTGGCATCGCGTTCAGATTTTAATGCTGAAATTCCAATGAAGTCGTGGCGTCTACACGGGTGCTAAGCTAACGACCAGGCGGCCGATCGGTTTCGCCTGATTTTCGCAAACATACGTCAGCGTGACGACGCTCGCCTTGCCCGCACGTTTTAACGTGCATGTCTGTTCGGTTCGATGGTGTAAAATGAATATAAAGATCAAAACAAGTCTTTGGGTGACGTGCTTCATCTGTGTACGCGGACCGGACAGCTGTGGAAATCAACGGGGAAACTGGTCTTGGGAGCTAACGGTTCTCCGTACACGCCGTCTGGTTTGGGTTAAACACCGAATGCACTTTATTTGGGCCAAAAGAAAGCGTTTTAGTTTGGCCAAGTCGTCCCTTAGTTTGGAAACGAGAGCGAGCTGTATGGAGACACGTTCACATGGTTTCAGTGCAGCTTTTTTTCCTGGTCTAACTGGTTTTTTTTTTTTTTTGTAGGTGAACGTACCGAAAACCCGCAGGACCTACTGCAAAAAATGCAAGAAGCACCAGCCTCATAAAGTCACCCAGTACAAGAAGGGCAAGGAGTCCGTCTACGCTCAGGGTAATGTCCTTTATCTACTCCCGAATACTCTTGAAGCGCGCTCCGTAAAGACTGACTCACTGACGTTGGTTCTGTTTCAGGTAGGAGACGTTACGACAGAAAGCAGAGCGGCTACGGTGGACAGACGAAGCCCATTTTCAGGAAGAAGGTACAGCCTGGCTAATGTTCTGCTCTGGTTTTTGATGGTTTCTGTGCGTGTGGAGATCCGTAATCCCCGCCACACTCTGTTCAGGCCAAAACCACAAAGAAGATTGTGCTGAGGTTGGAGTGTGTGGAGGCGAACTGTCGCTCCAAGAGGATGCTGGCCATTAAGAGGTGCAAGCACTTCGAGCTGGGAGGAGACAAGAAGAGAAAGGTAATGATAATTCTGGTGATTCGCTGTGGTTTCAAACCAGACTGGTGCTTTCAGTCACTGGGGTGGTGCAGTGACCCAATATGCCATGTTGTTTCTTATGCTTAAAATGCCACAAGGATTAAACTTGAATCTTTGCTTTCTGTAGCTCAGACTGCTGTGGCAAATCTTTCATATCCTCTCAGATCTTATTCTTTGTTACCTTTTGTATAGCAGATCCAGATAGTTCTTCCAGACGGTGGGTAGGGATATTATAATGACACGTGGGTTTACTCTAAGGAGCCGGTTTGTGCTTGGACCTGAGCCGAATAAATAAAGCTGGATGGCTCGTTTCAGTCTGTGGGTTGGCAGGTTCTCCAGATACCCAAATGTAGTTGAGACAGGCGAGTTCTTGCATTAAGTGGTCGTAAAGTTTTGTTCTGGTTTCTGTCTATATGCTGTAATCTGTACTGAGGTTGATTTTGGTGCCTTAGTTTATTTTGGCAGAACCTAATTCTCTTTCTCTTTCTGTTACAGGGTCAGGTCATCCAGTTCTAACCTGGACCATGGACTTGTGCTTTTCTATCTGTCAATAAAAGGTTGTAAACAAAACCATGGGCCATGTCGAATGGATTTACTACACCTTCAGGGTTTCTTCTTTGCAACAAGTCAGTCTCACATCTAACAAACTTCACGATTGAATATCAAATAATCAGGCAGCAATTACTTAATTTTTGACAATATACCAGGATTCTGGTTTAATTGTGGTTGCCAGATAATCCAAGGAAAAAAACCTGTAAATAGAAAGTAGGCAAGATGAAGCAAGAACTTTATTATAGGAGGACCTGGCAACCAGGGCAGGTAAGGAAATATGGTAACTGGTATGGGTGTTAGCTTTGCTTTTTTTTTTTTTTAAATACTGTTTACATATCCATATGAACGATTTAAAAACAGCGGCAATCTGACTATATTAAGTGTTCTTATGTAAGTCCCACCTCTACCAAGCTACCACTGCTGGGACCTAGAGCAAGACCTTTAACCCACACTTGTCTGGATTTTAAGTCCCTCTGGATAAAGGCGTTAGCTAAATGACATAAATGTAAAGATGCTTACCAAGGCCACAGCTCTTACTGTCCTTCACAAAGGTGAAATCTATTTGCTGTAGATTCACAGTCTAAACTGAGCAAGCTTAAGCTGTGAGGTGCAAAGGAAAAAACCCTAATTTATGAAGAAAGCATGGGAAGACAAAGCCTGAAACCAATCTGCTAGAACAAAATGACACATGTATGTTAATATGAATAGACAAGCTAAATTATAAATATATATAAAAGGAAATGGGGTATGAAAAACAATCTTGAGAGGTTTTAAATGATCTCAGCAGTTCCACTGCAGTATCTCAGCACAGACACACCTGATCCTACTTAATGATCTTCTGATTCTGATTTACCTGAACCACATCTGATTGACCGACCTGGAGTGCAAGATCCATGAAAGCTGGGACTGAAATATCCTTCTCTGAACTTTGTTGTTCCTAACTTGTTCTGTATTACACAACTTTTCTTTGCATCATTGGCATTGTTAATCAAGGTCTGGAAGTAATGCATCTTTTATTTTGGACAGAAGTTAATTTAAAGCGAATAATCACTCTTGTCTTTGCTGCAAACTTAATGCTTTTCTTTGGAGCCGGTCTGTCCTTTCTAGAATTTTAATGTTCTATTTCGCTCAAACGCATACTGAACCCCAATGTCTACAATTTTGATTGGAAATATCCCATCAATTTTGTTAGCAGTATAGTAAAAGCTGAGAAACTGATCATTCTGCAGCTCTCAATTTTCTACAGAGCTTCATGTACAAATTATATGTAATTAATTTATGAACTCCATTATACGGGCAGCACCGCTACCTCACAGCAAGAAGGTCCCAGGTTCAACCCTAGAGTGGAACAGCCTGGGTCGTCCCCGTGTCTGTGTGGGTTTACTCCAGTTTCCTCCCACAGTCCAAAGACGTGTGTTAGGTTAACTGGTGTCTCTGAAAAGGGACCCTTAGTGTGTGACTGGGTGCATAAATGTGTGTATTTGCTCTACGATGGATAGGCTCCCCATCTAGGGTTGCTCATGCCCTTGCACCCAGAGGCCGGGCTGGCCCATGACCCTGTGTGGATTGTGAATGAACTATAATAAAATTATAAATAGGTCAACTAAGTTTAATATAAACAAGGAAACCTGTTAATAACACAAATGCAGGAATCGTTAGGAAAACTTTTATTTCGGTTTTAAGAGTGTGTTAACAGTTCGGAATAAACAGTGCGCGCGCGTGTGTAAGGCTTTCCAACACGCCGTGTGCTTAACCCATGTTCTTGCGGTTGCCATATCCTCTGCGGTGTGTGTCCTTCCAGTTGTCCCAGTCTCTGGCCTTCTGTAAGGCTTCTTCATCGTCCCCTTCTTCCTTCCTCTCTCGCTCCTCTGCATCCACATCGGCTACACACACACAAACACAAGATCGACTGAATCTATAAACACTAGAGATCTTGTGCAGCTGGCAGATCCAAATGCAGCAGGTTCAGTGTAGTCTTGTACCTGAGCTGCGGGCGAGGCCCTGGTCTGGTAAACATCCTTTCTTTCTGTGCTGTTCATACCAGTCGTCCACTGTCATCGTCGGTAGGCTGGGATATCCTGCACCAAACACCCTGTCTCACACACACACACACAACACTTTAAAGAAACTGATACGTTCATAAAATATTTCGAGCTTCGAATAAAGTATGTTTGTATTGTTACCATTTAGTGTTTAGGATAATTAATAATAATAATAATAGTGAGCACACACTTAGCCTGCACGGCGTCTTTAGTCAGGATGAAGGGCTTCATTGGGGGTCGTCTGGTACGAGGTCGCTGATCTGGAGCCTAAAACAGGGAGGACGAGTGTGAGCACCAACATGTTTCTCGTGAAACAACAACAATTTGTAGTCGGGGCTCGAGAAAAGGTCGACAGCCTGTGGGTTAAGGGTGTTGTTAGGTATGACACGTCTTACAACAGCTTATTGCGTTTAGAAAACAGCAATACGGGACCAGGAAAAAAGGACACAACATTCTACAAGGGGTGGAACTACAGGTTCCATGATGCACTGCGGATTTACAGGTAAAGAACCCGGAACGTCGGAAATCTAAACCTGTGTGTTGTGTTCATATAAGTTGTTCTATATTTACAGTAAACACAAAAGCAATGACTAACTAACGAATTCATCAGACTGGTTGAAAATTCGAGCTTTGTGATTGGCTAAACTATTTCCCAGTCAATCCTGACTGGTCAGAAAATTATTTTCTATTGGCTTCTTATTGCCCAAATTTTTTTTCTGGTCAATTCTGATTTAGCCAAACAAACAAGCAAACCGAAATCAAGTCAATTATGATTGGCTCGATAAATCAAGCATTTTGTTCATTTGAAAATTTTGGGTCAACACTTTTGGACTCAATCACAATGCATTATGGGAACTGTAGTCTGTTCTGCTCGTTAGTCAGGATCGGGACCAAAGCACAGCGCTACTTGACTGACAGCGGGCATGTTCCTGAGAATCTGGATCTCCTGGTCGATGGACTCGATCTCCTCCAGAGCCACAGGGACCCAGCGGCGCACCTGCAGCAGGTAAAACTCCCTCAGGAGCTCCTCGTCCACGGAGCCACCATCCACCAGGGCACGCATCTCCGCTAGCTTCTGCTCCGTCTCCTTCCGGTGCTTATATCTAACACACAAAGGTTTACTATGCATCAGTACACACAGTTTGAGCAAAAGTCTGTGAACCTTGCACCGATCTTGGACCCACCTCTCTATTTTTGCCTGTCTCTGTGCCGCCATGCTGATAAGGTCGGGCTGCGCCGAAGGGGCAGGACCCGTCGTGTCAGACTCTGTCCCTGTGCTGTCAGCATCCTTGGGCATATGGAACTTGCAGACTTTGTAGTCTCGACATCTGCTGAGGAAGTTCATGAAGTGAGCGCGCGCCGTCCGGACGTTCTCCAGACGCTGGGTGGTGCCCACCTTCTTCATCACCAGCGCAGCCAGGAGAGCGGGTAACAAGAAGAACTTCAGATCGACTGTGGAGACCTCATCCAGCTCCTCATTACGACTGCAGCACACAAATACAGGGACGCATCCATATGTTATAACCTCATACTCAAACATCGCACACCATGTGACTTCGGTCTGGTGAGATGCTGTTGGGCCCTGTCACCAAACAGCAACACAATACTGAACACAGACAGACAAAATGTGCAATGCGCTCGCTCTATATATATATAGTGGGTCAAATCAGCCCCAATTACTGCTCAAAAACTGCTGTAAAAAGAAATAAACTTATTCCAGTCTTTAGCTTAGCGAAATTTGGTTTGAAAGTTGTTGATGGGGCTCTTATTGTGTAACAAACACCGCATCACGGCTTTATAACATTTCTGACCAGCATTACAAGGTAACCTCATTGTGTCATTATTAAAATTGTGCTTAATAAAATAAGTAATTTTAATTGTAGCAGAAACGCACTTTTTTTTAGCAAACATTAACCGTCATTACCGTTAGCTATGATTGCTAGGTTACCTGGACTTGAACGTTAATTAGCCAAACAGTCACATCACGACCTACAGTGGCCACGGTATAATTTGTCGAACGTCCTTGTCTTTAACTACGTTATATATATTTTCTTAAATACCGAGGTAATTCTCGTTAGCGTGTTAAACGTGTAGAGGTGCGTGTAACGTGTAGTAAACGGTAGTAGCTTTCATGTGTTACATATTCCACTGCTTTCCTGTGTAGCTGTAGTATACTTATTCGTGATAAATGGCGTTATTAGTGTCTTTTTTTAAATTAGTGTTTGCTTAAGGTCCAAGTAGATTTTTATTTCAACTTTCACTCCCAGTGAGTCATTATGATTAAGATTAAGAGTGGCAGTGACATTCTGCACAAACAAACAAAAATCAAAGTAAGTTGAGAGCAGTAGTAATAATGAGTACTAGTCAGTTTTTCCTGATCTAATAATTACCAATCGGTACAGAAATGGCCCATTTTTAATTCTGAATATCGTGGCAAGAACTGCTAGTTGTTTAGTGACAATGTTTCTGCTCATGTTCACTGGTTCATTAGGAGTCAAGAGAGAAAGGGTGTTGAGGATGAAGACGCTGACAGAACAACGACATGGAGGTGAGTGAGAAATACAGCAAATATTAATGGTTAAGATCGAATAATGACATCATAACAATGTAATCCTAATGTACATACTCAAAAAGAATCCAAATATGGCCCACATACCATGGCTGTACTTATCCCTCATATCTCCCCGTTACAATACAATATTAGGCATTATAATATAAATGTAATTGACATTTGGACCCCCACATGGCTGCGTTTTGCCTTTTTAAACACTGTAGGTATGTTCGATATTAACTGCATTACTCGGCGATAAACAAATGTCATTTAGGAGACGAAAGCTCTGAGTTGATATGCTGTTTAAGTGTATTATTTAGTCGATTTACCTGAACAGGTCGAGTTGTGCCACCCTCCTCTCCGCCTCTTCTAACTGTTTAATCGCGCGTTTGACTTTAATCTGGAGTGAATCGGATCCTGTCGGTTCATTTGTCTTCTCTAATTCGTCATACAGCTTCCACCCAGAGTCTAATAAATCGGAGAGTTTACCGGTCTCCGGTTCACTCTCTGGCTTTTCACTCGTTTCTTCTGCAGACGCCATTTTTATATCGCGCAGAACGTGGTTTGAGCCAAATAGGCCTCCGTCTTCTCTGGTGTTTTGTCGTATTTTGTATCTTGGCCCGTTTCGCTTATTCTGTCCTCTAGATGGAAGCAGAGCGCGGTGTAATAAATGGCTTCATTATTACTCATTAATATACTGTACTAAATACTCATTAATATACTGTACTACACACTAACATACTCAAATACTCATTAATATACTGTACTACACACTAACACACTCAAATACTCATTAATATACTGTACTACACACTGCTACCACACACTAATACGGTTTCTAACACAAATATGCAAGAAGACGTGCGAACACAGACTTATGCATACAAAAACAAACATTATACCTTCTAACACAAGCTAATACACACTAATAAATACTAATACAAACATTATACCTTCTAACACCCAATAATACACATTAATACACACTAATAAATACTTAAACAAACATTATACCTTTTAACACACAATAATACACATTAATACACACTAATAAATACTAATACAAACATATACCTTCTAACACGCACTAATACATATTAATACATAATTACACACACTAACACAAACTAAGAAATACTAATACAAACATAAACCTTCCAACACAAACTAATTCATAATACATAATAACAAACACTAACACAAACTAAAAATACTAATACAAACATAAACCTTCTATCTAACCTTCTAAATAATCACTAACACACAACACTAACACATTCTAATAAACTCTAACACACAGTAAAACTATAATAAATGCTAATATACTCAAATATTCCAACATAAACCAACAACACATACGCACACACATCCACACACACTACATGTTCTATTCTGTGCTGGACAGTTGATGGTAAAACATATTTTAAGGTCTTTAAGGTGCCCTCTGACTGCCACCTTCACCCAGTCACCACAATTAACCCTGACCTATGCCTCTCCCCTGCATGTGGCATGCTCACACACTTTCAAAATCAGGACAGCTTTACAATCTTATATTATCTTAAAGGGCAATTTTTTTGGACAGAAAACCTAGACCCGTCTCTTCCTTTTTATGAAACTTTGTGTTTAATGATGTTTAGGCAGCTCTACATTAAGAATTAAGCTTCTGCATTAGTGTGTGGGAATTTTGGCTGTATTTTTCCCATCCATCAAGGTCCCTCACCCAAGAGGTCCTAGATCTCGATGTCCCGGTTAGATTTTTCCAGATTTAGCTATGAGCGTGTCTCTTACTACCTAATTCTTCAATGTGTTTAATGTGCGTGGCAAAACACAGACAGACACACAAAACATTATTTTTCTGCTAACCTGGCAGGGTACCAAACTCCTTTGGAGACTTTGGTGTGAGTATATGAATTGAGATACAGCCCATGTGTTTATTAAAAAAAAATTTGTTATAAATAAATTGGTTTTGATGCTGCTTACAATGTTTAAATCAAGCAGTAATTCGGTAGTTTGTGTGCGTGTTCATTCACGAACATTCAAACATTGTTTGAGGTTCGGGCCCAAAGAACCTGAAGAAGATTCATGACACCCAAGAACCTTAAAAGAACGATTCCCAAACAGGAAACAGGAGTGATTCACTGAACAAACCACTAAATCCACTTTTGCCACTGTTGCTCCAAACAATTCTGGAGGCTGCTTTGGGAAGAACTATTCCCTGGGGAGCTTCCTTGAAAACAGGACTTGTTTCAGGATTACCAATGGTCTGCATTCGCATCGTCATTTGGAACATGGTGACTCTGAAGTGACGTGAACCCTGCAAATTTTGCTTAGGTGACTCGTTCTGTTCCTCTTCAGTCGCATATAGGCTCACTAAGGCCTGGACTTCACTGTCCGTCCATCTGTTTGTCTGTTTTCTTATCATATTTAACACAAAGATCTATATATCTATCAAGATCTATATATCTAACAAATATATTTAAAAATGGTATCTGGACCAGTCTTTGTATGCTAAGGTCGGTCAGGGATGTTCTGCACTGAGAAAAGTACCTTCCTTGAAATAGGAGCTAAAAAGTCCCTGTACATGGCATTCTTAAAAACCACATGCGAAAATCAAGTTCTAAGAACTATGACAATGGAGAGGGAAGCAAATTGCAACCTAATTACTCACTGATTGGTCTCACATGGCGAACGACAGGGGAACATTTTGCTTACGACTAAACAATTCACTGGTTCAAACCCTGACCCATTCGATAAGAGGGATAGTTTTGGTCAGGACCAAATAATTCACCATTTCTGTTTTTACGGCTCAATGTGAATCAGCTTTTTTTTCAGATTGTGACCTGAAAAGGCCAGACCAAGTCCATGAACGAGAACGGGGCAAATCTCAGTCATGACCCAGTGATTCACTGATTCAAATCCACAATGTAAGAGAGCAATGACTCTTGGTCATGACTGACCCATTTGTTGATTTAAACACTGTCTGACTGAATGACAAAGAAGTACATATCGCAGAGGACAAAATGATTCATGGATTCCTGGCCCAACAAATGATTTGTGATTAGTTGATTGAAAATGTGACTCCGTGAACAAGACTGGGGCAAATCTCGTTCAAGACTGAACGTCTCTCGTGATCAGTGGTCTGGAGACATGAACACTAAATGAGTTAAATTAACTGACCTTATAAACAACTCTGTGCTTACTGAGACTGATTCAATCATCTCAGTGAACCGTTTAAGACTGAATCAAACATGGGTGAACTATGATTTGGTAAATACTCGAATTTAGCGAGTGGCCTGGCAGTGAAAACGTTTCTGGGGTGACCCAGGCAGTGAATTCGAAGGACAACCGTTGGTGTGTTTCTCATTAAGGTACAATGTGTTTGGAATGTGTTTAGTATGACTTGGACAGAGATTAGGGATACTGCAGATGTTTCCAAAGGGGTTCACAAACTTTTTGCACCTGTTTAGATCTCCTCCTTTGAGAGAGTTCAAGCATTTTAAATCAGTCTGTTTCTGTAGCTCAACTCTCGATTGAGATCCTCAGGTAAGGTACCATGTAGGCACGTTTGCATAAAATGAGCTCTGTGTGTGTGTGTGTTTGAAGTGAGCTGATAATGGTAATCTCTCCTCTGTGTGAAAGACTCTACAGGATTCGGCAGCTTTAACACTCACAGTAGATTGCACTATTCTTTCCAAACCTGTGTGTGTGTGTGTGTGTGTGTGTGTGTGTGTGTGTGTGTGTGTGTGTGTGTGTGTGAGTGTGAGAGAGAGAGAGA
>JAUZST010015393.1:0-10229 GCA_034779995.1 Parotocinclus haroldoi | reverse complement strand
AGTAGTATTTATATTATTATTATTTATTATTATTATTAATAATTTTTATTATTATTATTATTATTAGTAGTAGTAGTATTTATATTATTTATTATTATTTTTTTTTTTTTATTATTTTTTATATTATTATTATTATTAGTAGTAGTAGTAGTAGTTATATTATTATTATTATTATTTATATTACTATTATTTACATTACTATTATTATTAGTAGTAGTAGTATTTATATTATTATTTATTATTATTATTATTATTATTTTATTATTATTATTATTTATATTATTATTAGTAGTAGTAGTAGTAGTTATATTATTATTATTTATATTACTATTATTTACATTATTATTATTATTAGTAGTAGTAGTAGTATTTATATTATTATTTATTATTATTATTATTATTATTATTATTATTTTATTATTATTCTTTATATTATTATTATTAGTAGTAGTAGTAGTTATATTATTATTATTATTATTATTATTTATATTATTATTATTTACATTATTATTATTATTAGTAGTAGTAGTATAGTATCAATAATAGTAACATACAGTACTGTGTAAGATTGTAAAATCTTTAGATATACCATTGTTTTAGCAACAGTATAATGAGCATGATTCATTATTTAGCAGCCTATTGATTACAACACAGCCAGAAAATACAGTATGAAATTTGTATGAAGAATTAAAAAAACTGAAAGATTTGAGCAATAAGAGCATCTTGGAGCTTCACATTCGACCCTCCTACAGGTGAAGTGGTTTGATCAGGAATTTAATTAAATTATTAAATTACTGACAGTGTGTTAAAGATGGTCATTATGCTGTTAATAAAACAACACATCTAAGGGTGGCCTAAGACTTCTGCACAGTACTGTATTAATAATGTAAATACCGGGGTGGCACGTTGGTCAATTACCATCTCTAAAGTGCCCCGGTGACGGCGAGTAAAGCCCATACAGACACGAGGAGAACAAACTCCACACACCATCGGCCGAGACTCGAACCCGGGTTATTATTATTATTATTATTATTATTATTATTATTACCACCAGTAATAACAGATTTATAATAATGATGTTAGGATGATTATTATTTATATTTTAATAAAAAATGATCAGTTGGAGTAGTCGTACAATAACATCCATGTTCATTGCTGCAATTTATTATTATTTTTTTTAATCAGCAATATTACCGTAGTTTTAAAGCCCAGTATTAATGATGCTTTGTTTTTTTATTAGCTGTCAAACTATTGAAAAATTAACGTTCAGCATTATCTTTTTTCCAAAAAAACCCCAAAAAACCAAACTATCTAGAGCAGTGTTTGGGTCTCACAGACACAATATAGAGAGTTCCTGTTCTTATAGTCACTAACCTCGATTTTTAGTTCCTCTTTCTGTTCTGGTGAAGTTCTATTTTATTTCTGGATGATCTTGGAGGGTGTGAAACAGACCGAGCGTTAAAGGAATGCACTGATTTAAGCAAGCAGTCCGAACTGAACAAAGGTAAGGTGTGCGATCTCTAAATAAGCCATTTTTTTAGTACTTTATTTCACTCTTTGATACATTTTTGTAGCTGTTTTAATGATGCCTTAAGCAAAATAAAGAGCATTTAATGAGCTTCTATAGATTATGCTCTGGCTATAAACTGTCAGCGTTACAGGGATATAACAGCCGTAAATGTAGATTTCTTAAAGGAAAAGTTACTCGAAAGGATAGAGTGCAACATGGGGACACCCCCGGTCAATTTGTTCGCCAGTCACAGAATACAGAGCAATGGTGCCCTCATGTTCCAGTGTTGCACCATCTCATTAGTGTCTGAATGGCATTAGTGTCTTAGAAAGGCAGACCGGGGACACCCCGACCTGAACATCCACCGTGTAAAACTTAAAGGTTAGGAGAGCTGGTCAGATCTGAAGTTTTCTGAAGTCTTTTTTTTTCCGTTTCCCCCCGCAGAACGTGTTCAGGTTGCGTTATAATGTCAGAGGTGAAGTCTCTTCCGCAGTGACGCATCAGCGGTTGGTTTCCTGATCTCCCAAGATGGCTCCACACGGGCACACTGCGGTCATATCAGCTGCGATAATCTTATCGATCGGCCTCCACTACGGCGCCAGCTACAGTTTCTTGAACTGCATAGAGAGCGCGGCCTCGAATCGTACGATCTTTAAGTGTCGCAATCGGCAGGAGCAGAGGCTCGGTGCCATAGTGTCTGATTTACCACCTACTGCCAAAAACCTGAGCATCTCCTACTGCAAACTTGCAAACATTCCTGCTTTTAGCTTCAAAAACCTGCCGAGACTCAAAAGCCTGACGATAAACGACAATCGCATAAGGTACGTCGACAAAGACGCCTTTGGTAACCTGACGCATCTCCAACACCTGAACTTGTCCGGCAACGAAATATCCTTCCTCCATCGTCGTGTCTTCAGCGACCTCTGTAACCTCTCCACCTTGGCGCTGGCTGACAACAGACTGACGGCGCTCTCTTCTGACCTATTTTCCAACCTGACCAACTTAAAGGCGCTGATTCTCCACAGGAATCAGTTAACGTGCTTCTCTCTGGTGGTGGACGCCATAGCAAACCTGCCGGGGCTGACCAAACTGGATCTTTCCTTCAACGGTCTAACATCTCTGACTCATTCGTCCAACCTTCCGCAGGCTCTTTCCACTCTTTATCTGGGCAATAACAATCTCTCGACTCTGAACTGCACACAGGACTTTCTAAGTGGCGTCAAAGTGCTGGACTTGTCGTACAACAAAGCTCTCTCCAACGGCGATTTTTACGGCCGTGACCTGAGTGGTTTAATGTATCTGCGCTTGCGCTCCACCAACGTTTCCGTAACAGACCTCCTCAAGTTCGGTCAAACCAAGGTGCTACCTTGGCGAATAGACTTTTCCGGGATGGGATTAACCGATCCCAGCTTGCTGTGTAATCAGCTTCTATGGCAGAGAAAGAAATCTATCCCAACTCTGGACCTTCAGAGCAATGGTATACAGACACTCAACTACACGGCATTGTCCCAGTGTCCCTCGATTACCCGGTTGTTGGATCTCTCAGGCAATCGTCTGAGCACGAGCTGTTTGCAATTCCTCAAAAGCCAAAAAAAGGCAAGCGTTATCAAAATGGAGCATAATAAGTTAACCAATCTAATAAACTGCAGCAGTCGGTATTACACACGCTTTCCCAATCTGAAGGACCTGAGTTACCGCTACAATCGGATTCGTGAAGTGAACGCCTTCGCCTTCAGCGTTGCACCCAACCTGCAAACCCTTTGGCTGAACATCAACATCATCGCCTACATGGACCACAAAGCGCTGAACGGACTTCATGAACTAAAGACACTCCGACTGGACAACAACCTTCTCTCTGATCTCTATAATGACAGCTTTAAGGACCTTCACAGCCTTCGAACGCTCAACCTGCGCAACAATCAGATTGCTGTGATCTTCAACAAGACCTTCCAGTACCTGGGGAATTTGACCATTCTAGATTTAGGTGGCAATAAAATAACGCACCTGAAGCCTGAAGCTTTTGATGGACTGGACAGCTTGGCCAACCTGTACTTAGACCGCAACCGCCTGCAAAAAATTGACAGCCTACAACTTGGAAAGCTCCAGGCTACCCTACAAGTGCTCGATTTACAATCGAATTATATTCACTACTACCGGGAACATGTCTACTCTCCGTTTGAAAATCTGACAAAGCTCTCAGATTTGAAACTGGACTCGCAGTACCCGTACGGCATAACCTTGTTACCCCACGCCTTTTTCCGTGGACTTACTTCCCTAAAAAGTCTCTACCTCACAAACAATCACATCTCTTATTTTAGCACCGACACGTTCGACGACTTGAGGAACTTGACGTTTTTGACATTAGACAACTCGTGCGTTGGGGTGGCCCAGCTCAAACCGGGCATTTTCAAAAACCTACGCAAGCTGGAGACGTTGCAAGCGGAGAACATGGGCATTCAGTCGTTCTCCGACCGGGTGTTTGGTAACCTCACGGCGCTGAAGAAGTTGCACCTGAACCGAAACGCCATTGATACCTTGAACATCAGCCTGCTGGAGAAACTAGCAAATCTCCAATACCTAGACGTCCGCAGCTCCCCCCTGAGCTGCAACTGTCTCAACAGCGAGCTTCAGAACTGGACCTTACTGAACCAGAGGGTCCAGCTCATCTATCTTTACAACATGGCCTGTCCAAATCAAAACGGGATCAATTTTTACAACTTTGACACCAAAGTCTGTTATTTGTTGGGTCACGAAATCTACTTGTTTGCTTCCACTTCTTTTGTGACGCTGCTCCTGATGTTGTTGCCACTGCTTTATGTGAAGCTGTACTGGAAGTGGAAGTACGGCTGCTACGTGTTCCGGTCTTGGTTTGGCGAGCGGTGGCGTCGACTTCGGGAAGAGGAGGAGAAATGCCTGTACGATGCTTTCATTTCCTACAACTCTGCAGATGAGAAATGGGTGATGGACAAGCTGCTGCCGAATCTGGAAGGCAACGGATCTTTGTTTCGCCTCTGCCTTCACCATCGGGACTTTGAGCCCGGTCGCAACATAGTCGACAACATCGTGTCGGCGGTTTACAGCAGCCGCAAGACGGTGTGTTTGGTCAGCCAGAACTACCTTCGCAGCGAGTGGTGCTCTCTGGAGATCCAGCTTGCCAGTTACCGTCTGTTTGATGAGATGCGGGACGTGCTCTTGCTCGTGTTTCTGGAGTCCATTCCAGAGCGGCAGCTCTCGACCTACCACCGCATGAGGAAGGTCATGCTGAAGAAGACTTATCTGCAGTGGCCGGGCCCTGACTGCACTGATCCCCAGAAAGCAGAGGAGCTCTTCTGGAAGCAGCTTAAAAAGGCCATTCGGAGCAGCAACTGCACACACGAAGAGGACGAACGAATGGACGGGCAGAAAGACGCAGCCGGAAAGGGAAACGACTGTTCAGTGACCGAGCCACTGGTGGTGGAAGATGAGCCGTATTATCTGATGCCCTGATCATTCATGAAGTTTTGTTGTGAAGTGCCTTCTGAGGTCTAAGCACGGACCCACACATTAAAGTTGTTCATTCTTTTTTCAAACGAGGCTGCGACTGTACTTAAAAACAAACATTAAAAAAAAAACAAAGACGGCAAGATCACCAGACGATATTTAAGTGCTGATTTATTCGTGAATTGTATTGATTTAATGATACAGATTTCCGAGCCTGTGCACAGGAACCCTTGGTTTGCCAAAGGGAAAAAACGTATAGCCGTACAATTTTTTTTTTGTTGTTGCAAGAAACAAAAAGGATAACGCGTCTGTTTTGTTGCTGAAAGATCACCTCTGCGTTATATTTTCTGTACATACATTTTGGTAACAACCTCACTTAAAATCCTCAAAATACTTTAAACTGTCCTGAGGGGCGCCCCGGTCTGTCTGACGTGACCACTGACCCAGGCATTGATTCAAGGAGCGCCGGGACTCACCAAAAGTCTGGCGGTTTCTGCTGGGTTCCGGGACGATTCACTGAATTAGGCAGATATGAAAATGACTGATTTACTGAGCATTTATATCCGTATATTTGAACCGCGCCAGATGCCCCCCGAGTCTCTGAACTGCTCGGGTTCAGGGGTGCCCCTCGTGATGAAAACCTACATTCTGAACGCAAGTTGGCAGAAACCACAGAAGAAGAAAAAATCTGCAGTTCCTAATTTTAGGACAGTTATTATCCGACTACGCATCCTCACACAGTTTGTGATAAAGACATAATTCTGAAAAAAAACGAGATTTTAATTTGCAACCTGGTCGTTCCGTGTCCATTCGCCTGGGTGTGCGATCACCGGATCATGAGGTTATTACCGAAAATGCACAAAATAAATCCAAACTAATTTTTTTGTTAGAAATATCCCATCAATAATTTGCTCCAAAGTCTCCAAATTACTTATTGTCATACAAATGGGACCAAAAAGGCAATGAATATTGGCAACAGGAAATGATGTCTATTTATTCCTAAATGTTTGGTGTCAATCAGAACATCGAATATCATCTAATATCATTTACACAAAGTTAAGTGCTAAGTGTATGGCCAGTACTTTAGATAAGACATGGTCACGTCCATGGACGGAGAGAGCCCAAGTTCTGATGGACTACTATGGGTTCTACCAAAGCTTTCTGGACCGCTGTAGGTGTTGGAAGGATGTGGAAAGCGATAGTACGGCTCATACCGGAACCCTTCAGGAGGAAAGAAGGCTGAGACCGTGGAGGAACCGCCGAGCTGTGGTCCCTGCCTGATCTTCTCCTGGTGCTGAGGAGGCCAATCCTTCGTCTTAGCGAGAGGACCGGGTGATGTTTGGGTTCTTCTTGTAGTTTCATCTTGGAAAAGGAAGCTTAGATCTGGGTCGTGTTTCCACTGTTGGGGCAGTGCATTGCTGTATCTCCTGATGTTTACATTTCCACCCGGCTGCTTCTGTGGCTGGAAAAGTTCGGGGTCTGGAATGGAAGTCTGGTGTGTGGAGAAGCTCGGGGAGGATTTCGGAGACTGCACTGTTATACTCCACTGACTGGGCTGCAATCACAGGGAACGATGTTCTGAACGAATGTGGACCACATTTGCTTATATTGCAGACGTTGTTATTCAAATCAGTCCGACTGACGCGAGGTGCAATCCAAACGTTTGTGCTTTAGGGAGACTGGCAGCGTAGGGACTTGAACCCTGGACCTCCTGATCAGTGATCGATGACCGTAAGCGCTGGACCGAACCTTTCGTTCCCCTTTCATTTAGCTCACGTGAATTCGTTGTTCGGCAAAAAAAATAAATAAAACCTCGCGTATCAAACGTTGAAGACTTTCCTTGTTCAAAGCCTTCGAGATGTTCCAAGTTAAGCGTTCCTAATCAGACTGACGGTGTCATAATATGAAATAACCAAACTAAGGTTTGCCTGGGCTAATAACACAAAATTATATCGAACCTCTTTATTCTTCGCTGCTCAACTGTAAAAAGTGCAACATTTATTTTCCTAGTTCGAACAGTATTTTTCTCTTCAAAACGTCAAATCTCGTCTCGTTTATGGAAGCGCCTGACGTTTGGAGCCGTTCCCTTTTTGGAGAAAGTCACGCACTACACATTCCAGGTTGGAAAGAAAAATAGGAATCAATTTGTTTAACGTATATGCTGGGTCAGACTGGTTCGTATCCCACCTCTGGTGAGGTTACGTTTGTATTCTGCGATGTGGGAGGTTCTCTCTGATGCCCCACAGTCTAGTTCTAGATGGTCAGGTCGGCACTGGGTCCAGAGCCGCTCTTCTGTGGACGCCAGTCCGGTACTTGGGGATTTACAGGACATGCTGGTGCAGCACAAAGGGAAACCTGGCCAGTCTTAAACACCATCAGGACTCAAACCTGAGTGACCGTGACGGCGCCGGTTTACTGCTGCATCTCCGGAATCTATAATATGTAATATCTAAGGGTGTGATCTCATCATTACTAAGAGACGTTGTGAGGACCATCACGCTGTGTTCGCGCAGAGAGAAGAGCTGGGAGAAAGTTAGAGTGGGCATGAGGAAGAGGAAGCGAAACCGAACAAAAGAGAAGCGCCGCACGCTGACTCCAGTTTCGGGACGGCGTTGGGCCTGCATAAACAGATATCACTGCGTTCTGCAGTGTCTGCAACCCGATTAGTGCCTTAAGCTACACGACTGAGCTCCGGCTCATGGCTGTCTATTTAAGTATATTTGGGTTCTTAACCTGTGGCCTTGGCTTACCGTATCTGGGCGCGCTTGACGGTCCTGCGATGGGCCAGACTCCCAGTTTTCCTTCCTCCTGCTCCTGCGCGCATCCAGTCCGCCACCTCTCTCCGATTGGTCATCTAGACAGTCAGCGAACCCGTCAACCTTTGAGCCTTACTCGCAGTCTTTACGACCTTATTTCCACCTGACCTACCTGCTTGAACGCGGCTGAAAGGCGTGCTGCTCGGGGGCGAGCTGGAACGGGTTTCGCGTGCGTAGGAGCGCATCTTGAGCAGGTTGTGCTGGAGCCGAGAGCCGTGTTTCTCCTGCAGGCACTTCAGCAGAACCTCGGTGCACTCCGTCAGCAGGGGAGGCTGCCGTCGTTTCGGGACCGAGTCCAGAGAACGGCACAGGCGTGCCGCCAGGCTTCTCGCGGCCTCGTGAGAGACCGATTCCCCGTGCTGAATTCGAGATGTCCATAGGTTTCCGTCTTCGTTTAGAGCGGCTGAAGGAGTTGAAGACATGGCTGGTGTGCCGATCACCTGGGGGGGAGTTTCAGGGTTAACGGCAGCAGTGGTCGGTTCTCGACCAGGCGTCTGGTAATCCGTGCCGGGTTCATTGTCGTTCTGATCGGCTTTAGCATTGTGTGTCTGAGCAGAGCTGGGCTTCTCGGGACTTCCAGCCCGGAAGTGCTTTGACGTCTTGGACTCCTGGTCTTCCTGCTCCCCTGTTTCGCCAATCAGAGGCGAATCAAGGCAGGAGGTATCCGCTTTGGCTTGTTCTTCTTGGACTGCTCTTTGTGTCCGCGTTTCCTTTGCCTTCACCAGCCTCTCGATGTCTACAGACCTCACTTCATGGCTGAACAGGCCTCGGATGGACGTGAGACGACCTTCCGTGATGATACTTGGCTTCCGTGCTATTGGTTTGTCTTTTTTGGAATGACTCACCGAATGACCGCAGCCTCCTTCACAACCTTTCCCGGTGCTTGTTCTCTGACCGTGGTGATGGCTGTGGTTAAATCTGACAGTGCTCTTCCCCCGAATCCGATTTCTTTCCTTAACGGTTTTGAGCCGTTTCACCCTTCGAGGGGCACCCATGGGACCGTCTGGCTTATTGCTAGTGCAAACTGGCGCAGATAGGACGCTGCGACAGGATTTGACCTTGGCCTTCATATGGCTGCTGGGGAGTCTGAGGATGTTCTGCTTGTCTGATGAAGCTCTTCTGGCCTGGTGGCTCATAGTCAGTGTGCTAATGACCAAACACAACAAAAAGGAAACACTTAGGTTTGCCAAAGCTGCATGACGTACAGTATGTAAAGCACACATTGGGTTCTGTAACGTGGGGGCACGTGTGGTCTGGACCTAACCTCCACTTGGAGGAGCCCAGACTCCGCTGAATTGATTGATCGAATGAAACGTATTAGAATTGTTATCCGTGTATAAATATAGCCACGAAGCTATGTGTAATCACAAATAAAGTAGCTTTGTGCACTTTCGTGAATGCAAACATACGAATTATTTTGTATTATTTCACGGCGATGAACGTTCCGCTAAAGGGACCTTCTGACATAAACTATGCTATTTCAGTCATTCATGCCCCTCAAAATTTAATTATTCGACATTGTAGAAATTAGCAGGTAAATAGATGTTGGAAGACGCTTTACCTTGTTTAACATTGGCTGTTTTATGTGATTTAACCTCATGTTATAACCCAAACGTGTCTAAAAACGATTATAATTTTACGACGGTCCCTTACCGGCTCGTTTGAAAATAACGGTTTTTCTGAGACACTCAGCATGTTTAACTGCATTTTTACACTGTTATTACTTACTGGTTTGTCTTGTCGCTCCTCCAAAATATGAAAGTGTAGATTTGATTGACATTTAATATTTTTCAACGATTAATGAGAAAATCGGGGGACCGTGTGATAAACCATACGCTAAGTTACCTATAGCAGGTGGCCTTCGATTTATAGGTTAGACGCCAGAAAGATTAAAAATGAATTTTATGTTCGTGCATGCAATAATAATACCGATCATTGGTTTTAGTTTGTGTTTCATACCTCAGGTGAATCTTCGAAGGTATGCACTAGTTTAGGCTCAATTCCAATATTTTACCCTTTCCTATTTAAAGTAACGTATCGTAACTGAACAATCCGTCTCCAAGCAACGTGGTTCGTAATGTATCATAATAATCATCGTCATTATTATTGTTATTTGAATCATCATTATTATACCTGCCTTATATTTAATGTGCCGTACGTATTGCCTAAACTGTACGATTTAAGCCCTTTAAAAAAACTTTATTTATAGTTTAAAAGCGGCAAATAGGTGGCTGTGTTCCTACCGCCTCTCTGACTCCTTACTTAGTGCGTTATATATCGTATCTACCGTAAAGGCGTTTACGCCCTTTTTAGTGCACTCTGTAGCAAGTAGAGATCCGTTTGGAATTTAACTAGCAGCTGTATCCGAAACGCAGCTCTAATGTCGGCTTGGTGCACTTGGTCGGTGTCATTGCGCTACGGCA
>JAUZST010015392.1:0-10229 GCA_034779995.1 Parotocinclus haroldoi | reverse complement strand
CGTCACGCCACGGGCGGTGGTGACGTCAGGCCGCAGTGGAGCTGCGCTGTAAACACGGAGCTGCTGCGCCTTTAAGATCTTCGTAGAGCTCGAAAGTGAAAAAAGCGCTGCGAACGCGTCAGTGTGCAGCGATGAATTTGTCCGACATGGTTGTGATTAAAGCGCTGCTGCTGCTCTACTTTCTGACTCATTCGGAAGGTGAGTGTTTACTTCGTTGAACAGTTTTTTTTTAAATGTAAAAATGACAGTCGCGGTGTTGGTGTAAGCGGATTGTAAAGGAGCCACTATGGGAGGGGTAACTGTTGGGAAGTAACGCTGGCTTTCCTAACATTTTCTGCACTCGAAAAGCCTTTCCTTTGAAGTAATTGATTTGGATTTGGACAGGGGCAGCTGGCTGTAACTTTCGGATACTTTGAGTTCTGGATAAAAGTGATGTAGGAGCCGTTTGTGCTGTTTGTACAGGACAGAGCTGTCAACCGAAATCCGGCTAACTGGCTAGCTAGCTAACTTCCAGGCTCATTACGCTGCTGTTATGTTTTGATGTCAGGAATCCACAGGAACGCAAATTTAGTCTTAAAACCTATTTCCTCGTCCAGATTTGTCACTGGACTGGAAAAGTGAGCAGCCACAGACCTGCTTTTATCAGAAGAAGATAAGGAGTTAGTGCTAGGTTATAGTGCTGGCTGTGCGGAGGAGTTTCCTTTAAAACGGACCCATAATCGTTGCAAAACACCTCAAAAAGTATTTTAAAAAAGGCTTTTTATGGGCTTTTTTATTTAAAAAAAAAAAAAACCCTGCATCATGTTACTAAATCCCACTCTATAGTGTTAAAGGCGGGACGAGTTCAGACTTGGTTTCAGTAAAATAGGAGTGGGAGTGAATCTGCATTTAAAGGGAAAGTTCAGCAGATTTTTTTCTGCTGTTTTCTATCACGAGCTCAGTTTTAATATAATATTTAATCATGGCAGGGGCTAACCAGCAACACAGTGTGCAAGGCAGGAACTAACCCTAGAATTGTCACAAAGGGACGGGCAGACGGATTAAAACTTTAGGGTTGCCAATTGATCTGACGTGTTTTTGGGCCTTTGGAATTGCGTGGTGCCACCCTAATTTTTTCCACAATCTTAATTCTTTCAAACAGTTAGGTTAGCTGCCAGAAATGAAGGGCTAGACGCTTTTACACTGACCGATCACTTTATTAGGTACGCCTCCTTGTTTCTTGTTCATTTGATCAGATGTGCTTACAGTAGTTGTAATTTGTAATCGTAGAACCGCAGAGCGATCCTACGTTGTGAGTGGGTGTGTTCAAATGGGCAGTGAGAGCAGAAACGAGGACTTGTACCTAATAAAGGGGTCTGTGAGTGTAAGCGTCAAGTAGGGCTGGGCGATGTGGCCCTAAAATAATAAAACGATATTTTGGGGTACTTTTTGCGACAACGATATATTCGGCGATACGCTTCAAGAGCATACAATGGCAGCAAAATCTGTTCAGTGCCAATTCAGAGACACCAATTAACCTAACACGCATGTCTTTGGACTGTATGCGGAAGCCGGAGTGCCCGGAGTAAACCCACGCAGACACGGGAAGGGCGTGCAGACTCCACACAGATAGGACCCAGGCCGCCCCGCCCAGGTCACGGCATGCTGTCATTGCTTGTTAATATTTCCAGACTACAAAAATCTCCACACACACACACACACACACACACACGATATTTTAGTTAATAATATTTGCCCACTCAGTTGCACGTCCAAGACGAAGATGCCGCATGCATGTTCGTGGGAAAATGTGGAACGGAATAGGGATCGGTAAGCGAATTGTCCTGTCCGTCTGATGTCCTGAGTGAACGGTGCCAATACGGGACCCATCTGGAGCAGCAAGCGAAGACGTTCCTGAAAAAAACCAGACTGCATTAGTTACTGACTACTTTGATAGGGATGACGTAGGCCTAAATAAGCCCTCCATACCCTACAGGGTGTCCCATAAGTCTTTCATGACCCCATTCTGTTTTAAAGGTCATGCCTGAGTAAGTGTGTTGAGCGGTAACAGAAATGTAATTAGAGCCCTGTAATTTCCCAGATACAGAGTGCATGGGTTCCAGAAACGGACATGCCTGGAAATTTGGTGCAGTTCCGAATATTCCATTGTGGAATAGATCACTTTATCCGAAAACATGCACACGTCTGCCTGTTTAGAGTCCATCCAGAGCATCCTTACGCCCCTGTTCAGTGCGTGACCTTTCAGAACTGTTTAATGTTTAGGAAGGGGCAACGCAACGATCCGGATGAGCACGTTGTGTAAAACCTGTAGACGCGGCACCGATTGGAGCCCTCGTGAGTCTCGCACGCACACACACACGCACACACGCACGCGTAAAATAAGCTAAATAAATCGAAAATAGAAATAAATGGCTGTGTTTTATTGAGCAGCGCCTATAGAAACTCCTCATGGCCCGTTATAATAAGTAATAAGAAAAAGAGCAAATGTTAAAAATGTCTTTAAGTAATAACGTGGAACAGGGGTAGCCGACGGGGTGGTCGCCCGCCCGCTGGGACCGCGTGAGCCGCACGCGCGCAGGGCATTTCGAAACAGTAGCACCTTATAGCTCCGTCTAAACATTTTATGTAATTGTGGTGTTGTTGTTGTTGTTTTTATTAACTCTATGACATTTGCATTTGTGTAGACTTCAGTATTGTCAATGGGATGCGATTTTAAAAAGGAAATCGTACCATTTTTAACACTGATTGGGAAGAAGAGGCACAAAGTGGAGGGTCACAAAAGCTTCCGTGCTAATTACCGACCCACAGACGGCAGTCTCTTCCTTCCTCTTTGTTATTAAAGTTGAAGAGTGCAACTTTGTTATAGAGAAAGTTTGCATTAAACAAGTGGTCCCTCGTATTCTCGCTCTGTACTCTTAAAATAGCACTCGGTTCCAAAAAGATTGGTGACCCCTGATAGTGATTTTGATGTGTGTGAATAAAACTGTAACACTGTGTTTATTCTGCTTTGATTTACTGTCCTTTTTCTCTTTATAATGCTTTGTTGCAAAAGGTGAGGATTTCTACGGGGTGGGATTTTTCTACAGGCACTCGTTTAAAATATTGCAAAGCAGAAATGCAATAAACAGAACAAAAACAAAAGGCTTTTCAGTGGCTGTGGTTAATGTACAGAGGCTTCCGACAAGCAGGATGCACGTTATAAAGATGAGTCAGCAACGGGTCTGCTCGGGGTGCAGGGCCTGAGCTCCGTGTCAGGTCGTGTACGGCGTTTAGGCCGGAAGTAGGTGACAACACAGAAAGCAGACAACGACCTTGAATTAGTTTGTATTCGTGCTGTTTGTGAGTTTCGTTTTGTTTCAGATTGCGTACGGAGACGCTTTATTTTACAGTCGGTATAGCCATTGAAGTGCCTTGTAGTCCTCCTCCAAATAACGGCTGTTCAGGAGTCAGGCTGGTCAGGTGTTTGAGCGGACCACTGCTTTTACTGGATGTTTACGAGATCCGTCTCAATATCAACATTTGATCTGTCCAGTCGTGCTTTCCTAAACTAACTGTTTATCCATGTGTGGTCTGGAGGAATTCAATTCAATTCCGTTTTGTTTGTGTAGCGCTTTTTACAATAGGCATCGTCGCAATGCCACAAATTAGATTCTGTTGTCCCTAAAGAGCAAGCCAAATGGCGACAGTGGCAAGGAAAAACTCACCGAGATTAAGGAGTAGTAACCTTGAGAGGAACCAGACTCAGAAGGGAAACCCGCCCTCATTCGGGTATTAAACAGGAGTGAGGACCTCGGCAGAAAGAGGCAATGAATTGGACATGATCTTTGGTACCTTTACATATGAAGGACTAAAACCAGAACTAGAACGACAGGCCGAATGCTTGACTAAACAAAGAAATCTTGATTTAAACAGTGTCTGAGTCGCGAACGTTTATTGGCAGACCGATCCATAATCTGGGGGCTTTGTAGGAGAAATCTCTGCCTCCTGCTGTAACTGTTTATTATTCTAGGAACTTTTTTCTCTTACAAAAATCACCCCAATCATCTAGAACCCTGGTTCTCGGTTTCCCCTTGCTGGGCCTTGGGGTGGGCCAGTGTTTAAAGAGGGTTAGTCGGGGTTAAGAAACCCTTAATTGCCGGAAAGTCGGCGGGTGAATACATGCAGCGTAGCTTGTTCCTGCTGCGGACATATCTCGAAAAGTTAAACAGAAGCATTCTGGGTGTGTGGCGGACCAATTTTGGGTTAGAAAATGATGGAATAAAGTTTAGTAAGCACCCAGGATTTTTAGTCTCTCGTTTTGTGAGACAGATTTTCTGTACACAGACACAGACAGACACAGACAGACACAGACAGACACAGACAGACACAGACAGACACAGACAGACACAGACAGACACAGACAGACACAGACAGACACAGACAGACACAGACAGACAGTTCGATTTACGATGTGGATGCATTCAAACAAATAAATGGTAATTTTTTTATATTTTATTTTGTTTGTGTGTGTTATCACAACTGAGGCTTCTCCTACATTTCTCAGCATCCATCACTCCTGCACAGGATACCAAGTTTCATTACAACATCTCTCTTGCCAGGGAAAATTCAAAATTTAGAGTTTTTAAGTGTATTATCAGAGCCCCATCGTAAGCCAAAATTGGGCCATCGTAAACCACCTTATTAGTCCAGGTTGTACCTTGGATAAACTGAAGAGATCTAGAATTCGCCGCTCGAGGTTGGGGATTTTGAGAGTGGATCCCTGAATTTCCCAGAACTTGGCAATGCGGTCCAGATAATTCAGCTTCACTCTCGTCTCGGCCTGAAGATGCAAAAAAAAACAAATTTTACGTACAAATGTACTTGATAGACCAAGTCTGGTCAGAGCAATGCAAAGGTAACCTGCAAACAAACCTGGAGACCTGCTAAACAGGTTTGAAATAATTTCCAATTACATTTAGCTTTCTTACTGCACAGAAAACACAACGAAATGCAGACCAACCAGATGCAATGATAGTAATATGATGCCATATGCATGCACGTTGCTGCTTGACACATTGTGGAAGGACCTAAAGCAAGCAGCTCATGTGAGCAAACCCCTCAACATGCCAGAGTTGAAGTTGTTCTGTAAATTGGAAAGAACTAAAGTTTCTTTATGCTGTACAGAACTGATAAACAGCTACTAAACACATTTAGTCGCAGTTGTGGATCACGCCTGATACTAAAAGCAAACTCGCATAAGTAACAGTGCACAGTTTTCTCAATAAAATAAATAAAATTTGTTTATTTTGGTTTTCATTTTAATTGATATTTATGTGGAAAGACAGAACATTTTAAATATATTCACAAGATTTCAAGCACAACTGCATTTAGCTGTTTCCGTTATTTCGTGGAGCTGGTTTTATTAGTAGAGATATTAGTTTGGGTGCTGTGTTGAGATGCAAATAAAACTTAAAAATCAACCAGCAAGACCATGTCCTTTCTGCTGCTCTGGTTCAGAGTTGGCCAACATCTGGTCAACATATTTCACTTGTTTAAGACTTTGTCATAAGCCCTTCCTTCTACAATCCTCCCATTGGAGCCATGGACCCAGCACTGAATAGAGTGGCTGGACGATCAGTGAGACACCAGAGACACAAACTGACTGAACGTGTGTCTTTGGACTGTAAAAGGAAATCAAAGAGCTCTCGAATGGACACAGGGATGACCTGTAAAGTCCACAGCGGCCATATCAAACTAAGAATCGCTGAAGTTTTGAGGAAACGGCACTAATCACTTGCACCAGGGTGCCAGGTTAAAAAACAACAGGAGAAACAACGATGAGTATTTTATGATATTAGAGAATGTGAACCATCCAATGTCGAATACGTATATAATAAAAAGGAACACAAATATTACAGTATTAAAATCTGGAAGATCAAATAAGTTCTGAAGGAATATAGAACTGGATAGTGGATAACAGATTAACAATGCACATTGGGGAATTGACATTATTGTGAGTGGATTCAAAAGGCACATAAAGCACACCTCCAGTTCATTCAGTCTCTGTATGCGGGGTGTGAAACGGAAATTGTCCACCTCCACAGCAAAAGGAGGCTGCCAGTCCTGTAAACAGAGAGCATTTAAGAAATAAACGTCAAATAAACCCAAAGCTAAAACTCACCCAAAGCTAAATCACGTATTTGATCGTGTTCTCCGATTTGACCAATATATGCTTAATAGGCTTCATTGACAAGTGGTTTGTAGCAAATCTAAATAAGCATAGAGACAAACACTGTAACCCAAACCTACTGCTCACAAAAATAAGGGAATACCCCAAAATGAAATATCAGGAAATATCTACTAATTTTTGTGAGCCACCACTAAATGCATTACTAGTGAGTTCAGCAATGTCAGTGGCACTTAATGTAAATGACATATCTGAATACCCCTGCAAATAACAGGTGATAGGAGGGGGGCCTATCTTTTTGGCTATGTCCAGAACATGGCCGTCATTTTGAAAGCCGAAATACTGGATCAGATTTGCAAAATCTCTTGTGATTCATAAGTTATCAACACAAAGTTCAAAAGTTTTGTTGATTGTCACAGGTAAGTGAAGATGTAATTGATGATTCAGATGTCTGGGGAACACGGCTGCTGTACCACAGCCACAGACTTCAACAAGCAACACCCAGAAAGATCACCAATTTCACACAGAACTGTTATATCCCTCTTAGCCAAATTCGGAGAAAGCGGGAGTCTGGATGACAAGCCACAAAGGGGTCATGTATTAAGATCACTACCAACAAAGAAATATCTCCTGTTGACTCACTGTGTATACATACACTTTTTTCACACCGCTCACATATTATATTAATATTATATTACATTACATTTGTGGATATTTCAAAATGAATACAAAATTTTAAATGAGTGAATATTTGCAAAAACACTAATACTAAGTTTATGCATTTGAACAATAAATATCTTATATAGCCTATAGTGTATTCAACTGAATACAAGTTGAAAAGGATTTCAAATCAGCATATCCTATTCTTATTTATGTTTTACACAAAGTCCCAACGTGGAATTAGGGTTGAATATATTCGGAAAATACCAGAAATTGTATCAGGCTATTAGTATTAACCTGACAATGGTCAGGTTAATGTCAGCAGTTACTACAGTGCAGGCAATAACAATTAATGCTCTTAAATATATAACATCATAGCTTTTACTTATAGTACTTTTACTTACTAACTTCTATATCTGATCTTTTATATCAGCCGTACAAATGGTTAAACTACAGATCTTAACAACTCTGTAAAGTTCATGCAACTGGGACTTACTGGTGGTGGACGAATCTTGCATATTCCAGACTTTTCTGCGATTGGACGGATCTTGGCAATGTAACCGAGTGGATCTGCAAACTCCTCCCATGATGGTTCAAACACTGGACACTCTGGAGGTGGAATAAACTCATCCGCTACCTCCATTGCCCTACAAAATAAAAAAAAATAGTCTGACATTTCAGAAAGACTTGTGTGTTTTAATTACATTTGAGAATTTTGCTCACTAAACCTTTTTTTCTTTTGGGTGGGGGGCTAAAAAGGTTATAGTCAGGCTGGGCCAGCGAGCACAAATGTACACACACAGGTAACAACCAGAGCCTAGGGATCAAAGACTTGGACTCGGTGCAACAATGTGTTTAAAAAGTCTGTTTAATGGAGTGTGTCAGTACCAAAACCTGAACACAGAAATGCTTCTGCGAAAACAGCGAAGCGGGCACGTAAAGAAGCCTCAGCATGTGACAGCACTTCCTGAGAGAACTCTCACAAACGCCTCTCTGTCCAGACGTTTTGTCTGTTAAAGACACCATTTAAACTGCTTACACATGGCTTCACCATAAATGAAATAAGGGGTAACACCAAACTAAAAAGATTAGGGCAAAAAGGGCATGTAATAGGAATCAAAAACACTGGCGATCAGAATTAGGGGCAGAAGAAGACTGTTTTGGAAACATAAGAGAGTAAAGAAGTGTGAAATTATCTAAAAACTGTATTCATGGTAACAAGTAGAAAATGAAATGCTGTGTGCCATCGCTCTCAGTACATATAGCATTCACTCATTCCTTCACAGCTTTTGTGTATAGATAATAACATTTTTAATGGGGCAGTGGTGGCCTAGTGGTTAAGAAACCAGAAGGTCCAAAGTTCGAATCCCACTTCTGCCAGTTGGCTCCCTGAGCGAGGCCCTTTAACCCACAATTGCTTGAATTGTAAGAGTGTATTAGTCGCTCTGGATAAGTGCGTCTGCTTGACAATGAGGTAAATGTAATGTAAAAATGTAATTTGTGTACTGCCTTATTTCTACTGCTACACTGAGTATAGCTCTATTACTCAGTCTTGGATTTGTTGTGACAGCTCATCAGGAATAAATCCATGTACACCCTGTGCTTTGAGAATAAAACTTCCATTCATGCCTGCAACATTAAGCACAAACGAGTTCGGTTTGAGCAGCAGAAGTAACTGGAATCACTTCATGATCACCACAGACATTAGATATTCAATCTGTAGTCACTATTCTCGTTGGTTAAAACTACTATAGTGCTGTGTTACACAACATACAAAAAAACCCACCAAACTTTTCTGTTTCGACTCAGTACATTCAAAAATTGGGTATCGGTTTCAACAATCATTTATTTTGGTGCACACTTTTTTTTTTTTTTCTCAATGGATGAGTGATTTGTGTCACTGCACAATAATGCACAGGGGAAGGGGTTTGAACGTACACTTTCCCTAGGGGCAAGAGCACAGGACAGGAAAGGGGGGGTGGCAATCAAAAATCAAAATCAAAAATACCCCCCCCAACTGCATTGAACCAGCTAAGGGAATCCAGCTTGCAAGGTTAAGAACCCCCGACTTAAACACTGCTCTCAGTGAACCACTTAAAAAATATACTACGTAGGCTGCAAGTTCATGAGATGAAAAAGAGCTGCATATTTGAATAAATTATAGCACAAAAGCTATACTTTACAGCAGGTGACTGCATGTAGTTGATGCCACGTCATTTCATAACCACAGGACGAGCTGGAACTGTAACAACTGTAGCTAGTCTCCAACACATTATGATCCAGTTGAATGGTCCTTTGCAAAAACTTCCACTGTGTTTCAGCCTTTATAGCACCCTTCTTAAACAATTGCATACACACAAATGCAATGCTATTTATAAACGGTGATGCTACGTTGAAAGAATCTGAGCTTCCCAGCATAGGAAAAGTTGCATTTAAAGCTCGTCATTCCATAGCATCACGTGGAAATCTACCCAACTATACTACTAAATATCTCAAAGAAACATCCCCTAATTTTTGTGAGCAGTGTAACACGGAAGTACTTCGTGTAATGGTTAGCCATGGTAAAAGTGAAGTTTAATCTGTTTACGTCTTACAAACAGCATGTACTCAGAGCTCGTATTTTAAACTCGTATTTAAGATTTAAACTAACTCTAAACTAGCAAGAGGAATTAAATCATTACCATGTCATTTTAGTTCAAAGTTTTAACTAATGCACACTGAGGAAGACTAATAGAAAGTACACTATATATAAGTTTTACCTAACAAATGTATATACCAGGACATTTCTTAGTAAACTTGGTGAGCTGAAACAGTTTAAAGGCTTTTAGAACAGTAACGAGCTCTACCTTCCTGAAAACATCCATATCCTCATTTCTGCTTACTGTGTGAATACAAAACACCACAGCTGGTTGTGATGCAGCAAGTTGGTAACAAGAGCAAAACGTGTCTCTGTAAAACAACTGTGCAAGTTAGGGGTGTACGATATTTATCGTTCACAATAACATCTTAACTACAGCAAGTCACTCAAGTTCAAATATTCACTAGCCAGGTAAGATAGATTACTGTGCATGCAGCATGCTGCCACAAACTAATCTCATGTTTTACCTGAAACCGCATGACTGAAGTTAAAAATGAGTGAACAAGACGTGCCAGGATACAAACTATAAACACCACCAGCCTCACCATCTACGTGGTTAGATTTAATTCCCAGATGTCATGCTGCAAAATGTCAGAACACTGTCTGCATTAAAGACAGCTCGACAACCAACTTATTTCACTGTTTGCTAACTAACCACTGTGCAGAGTGTAAAGATGATGACAAACCTCAGGAATCAGAGATCAGAGGCATGACAGAATTAAATTAGCAAAAGCACTAGCCTATAAAAAAAAAAAAAAAAATATA
>JAUZST010015391.1:0-10230 GCA_034779995.1 Parotocinclus haroldoi | reverse complement strand
CTCACACACACACACACACACACACACACACACACACACACACACACACACACACACACACGACTGGAGAAGCCAAGTCTGCTTCTGGCAGATCTGCTTCTCCTCCTCCTGCTGCTGCTGCTGCTGAATATCTGTAACTCGCACATGCTCAGAGAGCGAGATCTCACTCTGACTTTTATCTATCAAACTGCCAATCAGGAACATCTACAGCAGAGGACCTTAACTACGACACACTTCTGATGTGTTCTATATCATATGTATCATATGTGTAATATATATATATATATACACACACACATACAGAGCAGAGTGATACGATCCCAAACCCCTCAGACGTTTGGAACCATGGATAATACCAAACTGTAACCTTTTAAAGGACGGATACTGGGATGAAGCCATGATCAGGACGGCATGAGATGATTTCAGGCACCATTTAAAACGCATTTCTCATATTTTCAAGCCATGGTAAATCGTATGCCACTGAAAACTTGTAATGTTTTGAGCCCCACGTATCTGGCTCAGGGTTCTGGTAGGGTTCAGAATCTGTCCCCGAATTCATTGGGCTCAGACAAAAGTGTGTCCGGGACAGGATGCCAGTCTACTGCAGGGCTAAGCAGGGGTCAGTTTTGCAGAGTTTGGGCACTGCCAGGACTCGAACCCATGCTTATTATAATAGAATTAGTATTTATTTGAATTTGTATTATATACTAGATTATATATGGATATTTGAATGTATTTTAAAGCAGGTCTATAATTTCAAGCTTTCTGATGACAGACGACAGAACCCGCGACCTGAGAATATTTAGACAAAAATGTTACTGTACTATGTAAAATAAATCAAACCAAAAATATTACGTAGAGCTGCACCCTGCTATCTGACCTCTGGTTATTCTAAAACGAGCCTCCAGAATGACTGGTCATCAGGAACATAAGAGGTAACTGGTGATGGATTTACCTCTACCTACAGCCTCCACTTCATTGAATTCAGTGCTTAATTGTAAAGGTTAGGGTTATTTATTTTAAATTCCATCATTGAACCCTAGAAGTACTAGTTGTATTATTACACTGAAGTTTAATGGAGCTATTAAATCTACAGGACGCAGCCTGAGTGGATGTTAGACAGATCTAGAGTCGGATAACGTCGGTGCCACACAGTTCCAGAAACTCAAACCTCGCTTCTGAATACAGTGTGGAGTTTTGGCATGTTCTCCCCCTTTAGGTGGACTGACCATGTTTATGTTGTGACCCTTTGTATAAAAGCTATAGGAGCAAAGATCAAATCCCACCCCACCAGCTGGACTGAATGGAGGCTAAATAGAAACGTATTGTTTGTAATTAATATTAGAAAGACCCCAATCGTTTTTCCCTCCACCAAAGAGAAATTCAATAGCAAATACAGTCAACCAGGGAGCGAAAACAGAGACGAACCCCGATAGGGAGAAGGTGTGATGTTAAGTGGAGTCAAAACCTGCTGTCACAACAACCTTTTATACGATTTACAGATTTTTGAATCATACAGTCGAGTCGAAAAAACTGTACTGTTTCCGAGTGCTGAAAACGGAACCATTTGGTCATTAAACTAAATTCAGTGGGTAACGCTCTCGTCTCACAGTGGGAAGGTCCTGGGTTCGATCCCTGCCGGAGAGATCGGGGTCCTGCAAGCTCCAGTTTCCTACCATAGTCCAAAGCCTTTTGGTTAACTGATTATGCTAAAGTGACCCCAGGGTGTGTCCTATGATGGATAGGTGCCCTGTGTAGGGTTGTACCTACCTAGCACCCTGTGCTGCCAGCCAGGCACTGGCTCTTCTGACCCTGTAAAGGTTAAAAGCTGATAAGAAAATAGAAAAAAATGAAGAAAATGAGCAAGAGAGTAAAATAGATAAAAGACTGAAAGGGTTAAATAGCGGTTAAGATGAATCTCACAACAGTGAGAAAATCTGTGATGGATTCAGAATTCTGAAAATACACTGCTTACAAAAAATGAGGGGAGATTTCAAAAGAATTATGAAAAGGATCTTACAAGAACTGCTGGATAATCTGATCCTGTTTATGCCCCATCACTGGCAGTGTGTTTTAGCACTCCTGGGTGACCATCCACCCCACTGAACACAATATGGGGGCACAATATGGGGGCACTCTGGTCCAGTTGAACAGTGTAATAGAGTTTGTAATCTCATTTACGTAATCAAACAACTTTCCTTTGGCTTTTCATTTGCTTCTCCCTTAATTTTTGTGAGCAGTGTAACGAGTAACAAATGATGACAAATCTTTCTAAATGGTTTCCTTCTCCCTCCCGTTCCTGACAGGGCAGTCTGGTTCAGGGTGAGTTTTTCACTCGCCAGAGACAAACAGATATCTGATATCACGATTCATGCAACGGATCATAAGACATTAAATCACATATCACAGTAATAGTAAACAAGAAATGAAGCAAACAACCCTTTTTAGTTTCGGCTGAGTATTAAAACTGTGGCTTTACTGCAGGTTTCTTTTTGTTGCATCACTAATGAGAGTTTGCTGTGAGTTTGGGTTTCATTCAGTCTGAGCGGAGGATTGGGACAGATTGTTGAATGACAGGCAGCTTTGTGTTCACCACCATCTGCAAATCAGGACTTCAGGGAAAAAAAAAGTTCTCTTTATATATTTCCTTACATCTATGTGCCACATGTCCTAAAGTCCTGTTTGTTACTTTCTCTCCGAATCCTGTATTTACACAGAATCACTGTGTATTTCTGAGCAGGTGATTTTCTCATGAAGTGACTCCCAGCATCTCACTCATGCTGACTTTTCTCTCTCTCCAGTTGTTTTGTGTACTAAGCTATGATAAGCTATGAGCAGCACATTGTTTAGTCTAACAGTGACACTGGCCAGTAAGGTTCTGGCTGCCGTTTCTTTCTAGAGAGATGAAGGTCTGCTCGTCTCTGTCGCAGTGGGACCTTCGTTTGTACTGAATGTGAACACTGATGCTGTATAATGACTGTGTGTGTACATTTTAGTACATGATTTATTTGTATTTGTATTGTACAGATGACTTAAAAGAAATGAATATTTTTACTGAACTCGATGCTCTGTTGTTTTCTTTATGGGACAAAAATCGATCAGGTGGATTTGGATTTTAGCTTCACGTATTAGAACAAAGTGATTAAGAACCAGGGCATGAGATCCACAAACACACACACACACACAGGGCCTTCCTTACCAACGGTGAAGTTTGTGGTGGGGCTTAGCACTTATGGGCACTGGATTATGGATCAGAAGGTTCAGGGTTCAAATCCTACATTTGCCAAGATGCCATTGATGGGTCCATGAGCAAAATCTCTAAATCCACAAATGCAACGATTGTAAAATCCATCCATTATCTTCTGCTCAATCCACACGGGGGCATGGGCCCACCCGGCAACTCTGGACTCGAGGGCAGAAACAACCCTGGACGGAATGACAATCCATCGTAGGGCGCACACACACATATACACTAAGGAACACTTTAGAGACACAAATTAACCAAACATGCATGTCTTTGGGACTGTGGGAGGAAACCGGAGTACCCGGAGTAAACCCACTCCGACACGAGGAGGACATACAGACATTCGAGGGAATTTTAACAGAAATAATAATATTATAATTATAAATTCCACTTGAGTAAAAGCTTACACTTGATCTTCAACTGAAGAGACGTAAAACACATCATGGTGTTCATATATAAAAATTCATTCATTCATTCATTCATTCAGCTCTTTTATGGGACACTGATACCGGATGTTAGTGTTTGAGCAGCAAAAGGATGCCTTCATCACATGAGGAAGATATTTTGTTTGTCTTGTCCTCTTGTTCAGCTGCGAAATTTAAACCATGTGAAAATTGCATAAATAAATATATAAATAAAAAATAAATCATGTCACATCCGGAGCGCATCTTTCTTGCATCTCGTTAAGGTACTGGACTATGGAACAGAAGGTCCAGGGTTCAAATCCCACCTCTGCCACAGCTGGGACCCTGAGCAAGGCCCTTAACCCACAATTGTTTGGATTGTGAGACTGTATTCATTGTAAGATAAGGGCGTAATGACATAAATGTAAGTGTGTAACCGCCTTAGGGGCATCTGCTACATAAATAAAAATGTAATTATTTTTTTTTTAAAGGCAGAAGATTTTAATCGGACTGTGCGAGAACATTTAGTGATGCCGTGTGCAGCTAATAAATCCTCAGGTGTGAATAATCAAAGCATCAGACTTTAAATCAGTGAGGCGGAAGCTGAAATATTACGGAATAATTATTCGGCTATTATGGCAACATTTATACTAAAAGTGACTGCAGCCTGGCAAGAAGGGCAAATAGTTTTGAGGTTTTGATCAGGCGAGTCTGAAAGAACGATCTTTGCATTAGGGATGTGATCTGCTGTTGACTATTGATTATGTCACACAAAGCAGTCAAAACAGGCTTTAATACCCACTAGATCATGCAACCAGGCAGCTAGTGTTCGACCTATAAGAGCACCAATTAAAGCTAAAAAAACAGTGAACAAACTGCTCCAGGAGACAAAATACAGACACCACCAGCCTCACAATCCACATCATTAGATTTAATTGCTAGAGGCTCATCCTTAAACGCATGGAGCTGCTCCGTCTTTGAAAACATCGCAAGCTTATTTCACCATCTGCGAACAAACCAAAACCAGGAATGGTAGCAGCACACAAACACACTTAGTAAAGCTTAATCAAAATCAAAACAACAACACCAGTGTCACCAGTGACATCACCAAAGAGAAATGGGTTCAATACACCTTCAAAACACTTTGGGCTCAAGATATACGCTGGCAAAACATCATCTTATTATCGTTATGACAAAATCCCAGAAAGTATTTTGGAAATTCACTGCTTGCAAAAACAAAATGAAAAAAAAATGGCCAATTCTTGGTGAGCTTTGTAGCTTTACTGAGCAAACGACACAAGAGCAGGTGGAATTATAGGTTTTATTTAATAGCTCTGGAAACAAAAATAGAGAACGTCGTATATATATTCCATTTGAGACGTAGAAAAGTAAATATGCTTTACTAACTGAATGAGCCACTAAGAAGCCCTTGTTTGCGGACGGTAAGGAACGGGACAGGAGCGCTCGGTGCTGACTGTGTACGGACCAACGGCAGGAGGATTAAACGGTGCCGTGTCACCCTCCCGTGTGTCATTCCGCACACCCAAAACCCAAAGTCGTGTGCGCTGTGATCACCCCTGCGACCGAGGCCGGGTTATGAAGCGTTACTGTTACCCTAAAAAAAAAAAATCAACTTTAAACGATATAGCATTAGAAGCCTGGCCGGAGGCGTGTATGAAAGTGCAGTACAGCTCAGTGATTTTCCTGCTCCTAATTAAAAATGACCACAAATATGGACTACAGGGTCCCTCAGGGTCACCCAAATGTCCAATGTCAGAATAAAACAGCAAGACCAAAAGGGTCCCGGGTCCAGAGACGGTCATGGGTCATATAAACACGATCATTACTCATGGCCCAGAAGGGGTCGCTGTTGCGGAACTAGTAGACCTGGACTCCCCTCCCTCAGAGACCATAAAGTGTCAGTGTGGTCCATGGCTTTGCACCGGGACTCGATCCTGGGGTTAGGCTTTATTTACCCGCTCGTATGTGCAATGCACAAATCTTTATCTGTATGGACCCGGTTTCCATGCAACAAGCTTGTGATGTCACATGGTCAGGCTCGTCTTTTTCACATTTTTATTCCTGCTTAACCGGGAGCAGTGTGCGGGGCTGGGCGGACCTCTCACGGGGCACCGAGAACGTCACTCAGAGCTCAGAAGAAGCTGTGACTGATGCAGTTGCTCCCAGGTGCAGGCTTGGACACCCGACCGTGCTCAGAACGGGGTCATGGGGTCCAGGTCTCCAGGGCGAGTCCAAGCGTTTGCAGTTCACTCACCTAATCTACTTCAGAGTCACGGGCCAACAAAGGGTACAATGGTGGGAAGCTCTAGAGGGGGCACCAAATCCATCGCAGGGCCGCACATCACACTGGGACACTTTAGATATGCCACTTGACCTAACGCACGTCTGTGATATGACACCAGCTGGACAGAGATGAGGTCCAGGCTGTGCCACTGAAGCCACCGAGTCCCCGTCCCAGACGATTTCAAACCAGCAGATTTAAATGGAAGTTCTGGCTGTTAACGCCTTGAGCAGGGCCGACGGGACGCCACGGGACGCCACGGGACGCCACGGGACGCCACGGGACGCCACGGGATGCCACGGGACGAAGGACAAGGATGGCTGTTATGATGTAACTACAGGTCACTTAAGTGGCTAGAGCAGGAAAATCCGTCCTCTGTACCGGACTGGCGTCACACAGAACAAGAACCTGGCTCACGGATTAATAGTTGTGCATAGGCCGGCGGTCAAATAGAAATCGACCAATCACACAACAGCATCACCCAGTTATTGCTGTACTCCTCGCCACCCAAACCCCACCCCCCGCCAACCCCAACATACACTCCCCTCACGAGTTACACTGCCGTACTGAGGCGCTAACAGCCGTTAATTCCCTGTTTAGTCCTCGGTGACATGCAGACGCTTACCTTAACGAGCTAACCACGACGACAGAAAAAGCAGTCCGAAAACAGACGCTCCCCGGCTAATCAAAGCTGGGATCAGGAACGTGAATTATTTCAAGCAGCACAAACAAGCCGTCGTGTCTGATTAACGACCAGCTCTCGCGTTAATCCATCATCCGGACCTTTTCTTCATACGGAACATTTCCCAGACGGCGAAAGGAATAAAAGAGCAGTGGTGTAAAACCCGGCGCCATTAGGCAGGCGCTCGATCTCGATTGATCTCCAAACCTGAAACGCCCGGCGCGGATCGGCTCAGACTCGTCCAAGAACTCGAGAAGGAACGGGGAAGGAACGGGGAAGTTCACCTCTCAGGAACTCCGAAGCAGAAACAGTCACCCTAATCCACAGAACTCAGAACGGGGCCTCCAGAGGGGCCCGGCTCACTCTGACGGAGATGTGGCGGGAGACGGCGCGCTGACCCGGCGAGGTTTCTCCGTCCCATCGTCTGTGTTCGGGGTGAAAGTGCAAGAGTGCACCAGAGTGTGAGAGAGGCGAGTTCCACTCAGACCAGGCTGAAGCCTTCGTACTGCTCGATGGCGCGGGTGAGGCGCGAACGCAGCGTCTCCTTGGTTCTGTAGCACGGCAGGTCCAGCAGGTTGTAGCAGGTGTGGGCGACAGGAAGGAAGTGCTCCTCCGCCGACGTCGACTGGATGGCGATGCGCAGACTGGACATGCCGTGGATGGGAATCCGATCGCTGCCCGTCAGGAACACTGCAGCAAAGGGACGATCACGTTTAAGCTGTTACTCAAGTTTCTCAAGAGCAAATTAAGAAATGATTAATAAAATATTTACAACATATTTCCTCTACATTTCAGCCATTGCATTTTTGCATGCGCACATGATGAGAGAAACTAAGCTTTCTGAAACTTTTAATCATTTGACTCAATCGATTTGGAAAACAATTCTTACCACTAAACACTAACCCCCTAACCCTAAACCTCCTAACCCTAAACCTCCTAACCCTAAACCCCCTAACCCTAATCACTAACCCCCAAAACCTAATCCCCCCTGACCCTAATCACTAACCCCCTAACCCCTAAACCTCCTAACCCTAATCACTAACCCCCTAACCCTGATCACTAACCCCCTAACCCTAAACCCCCTAACCCTAAACCCCCAAACCCTAATCCCCCTAACCCTAATCCCCCTAACCCTAAACACTAACCCCTAACGCAAATAACGGTGCGAGTTAGAACTCCACAATGACAGATCACACTGTTGTGAGGGTATGATGTTCCATTTGTTTTTGTACCATTTGCACCAGAACTGTAACTGAGAACTCATTGGGTCTCTCTTAATACCTAGTGCCCTTACTGCCTACTTCCTACGTAGGGCGTTCTCCACGTAGCGCTTTTTAACCTCCAATGGAAGCCTAAGACTGGTTAATTACACAACCTAACGAGTTAGACTACACAGGTCTGGATTGTACCCTTTGCCAATTAATCGCAATTTGACTCTTTTTGTGAGATCTTTTCGTACTTTGATGAAAAGTACATTTACATAATTACAGAAATATTAAACACCTCACACACGGAACAACAGGTGCAATTCCATCATTTCATTTCATTATTAATCTCTTCCACATAATCCTGCAATGTCATTTTATACATATGTAGGTGCAAACTTTCATCAATTATTACAAATGACCTTTAACAATATCCATATTGCTTTACGTTTCAACAGTTTGATCAAACTGCTCCCTCAATCTTTTTTTGTTATTCATTAAAGCCAATTGTGACGCGCAGTGAGCTAAGTTAGACAATTTCCTCCACCTGCCTTAGAGGAACATTCAGTTCCTGATTTCCTGATTATTGTTTAATCTCAGGGAACAAAGTAAGAGGTAAAAAGAATAATTAAAGTTAATCAGTTTGTGCTCCTGGAATGTTCTTATGTGCTCCTGCTAATTTCAAATCAGAAACAGCAGCACTCCTTGGTAAAAAGCTTACTGTAGATCCCTACCCTAGTGAAGATCCAACAACATATTAAGAAAACGATTCATCAGCCTTCATGGCCATTGACTAATATAAAACCTGAGTGCAATTAAATGATCAAATTCATCTAGGAGCCTTTACTGTACTTTTGACACAACACTATATGAACATTTTAATTATAGGACTGTAAAAGACACATTCCAGTAAGTTTCCCCAGTTTAAGTTCCCATTAAAGCTTCTCTCTCTCCATCTGAATGCTAAACCACAGAACCAGTACAGCTCGGAGTCATGAATGCACTGTTGATCAGAGCACTTACGTAAGAACTGCTTCTTTTTTTCCAAAGGAAAGTCATGGAACACCTCCCAGAACATCTGCACTGTGGGGTGAGAGGCCGAGAACTCGCCTTTGTAGCTGGCGTTCTGGAAGGAACATCGACATCATGTGACATAAAGCAGGAACTGAGCATGAGCATGAGGTCTGATTAGAAAAGTCATCATCGTTATAGATTCAGTCCTCTCGCCAGCAGTCTACACGTAACTCATGTGGCTGTGAAAGGGGCGCTTCAACGGAGAATGATAAAATTAGCTCATGCAAAGACTACCCAGCATGCTCTCTACCTCTAAATGCTTTATTAAAATACAAATTCACACATTTTTCACATTTAACTCAAAATCTCACCGTTGGCTGTAAGCATAAGAAAAGTCCCCAAAACGTGTTTTCCCTGTGTGTCTCCTACCTTCTCCAGCTCCTCCCAGTTGTAACTGCTGTTACCCACCACCATGGCCATGAGCTCTGAGGGCTGGAACAACGACAGAATGCGCCCACCGCACACCTTAAGGAAACCGCTCGCGAATGCAGAGTACAGCTCTTGCACCGACTCACTGAACACGTAGCGCAGGTACGCCTGCACAAACTCCTCTCTGCAACACACGCACGCATCGACTGACACCGGGTACACCAAGAAATCTTACCAAGTATTTAATAATTTAAAAAAAAAAAAACATTCAAACCATTTTATTTAAACAGGATTTGAGACGTTGTGCTTTAACAGCAATGTTAACGGTGCCTCCCAGGATAGAATTTGAGAATTGTTAGGCAGAACGCCTTTAGCTGGGATCAGCCCTAATGGTAGCCTGTTCAAAAACCCATAAGGAAGCTTAAATTGTGCCGAGCTAATATACTGCTCAGGAATATTAGATCGAAATATCAGATATTTTTGTGAGCAGCGTATTTCTATCAATAGGGTCTAAAACTCAGACGTTTGCACCTGGATCATTTTCCACCAATTTAGTTTCTCGGTCATTCCCCGAATTCAACCTGCAGTGTGTCACAGCTGTGAAGTAAATCCCAAAATGCGCCCAAAGTAAATTAAAACCGGTAATCTGTTTCTGGCTCCTGATGGATAATCTCCTCTAAAGATCTAATAACAGTCTAAAATATGCATGTGTGTAGGAGAAAGCCTTTATCTGCAGGCTCGAGAGGTTTGTTACAGTCAAAAATGTTTTACACAAACACAACAGCCTGATAGGGGCACACACACACACACACACGCGCGCACACACACACAGACACACACACACAGACACACACACACCGACACACACACACCGACACACACACACAGACACACACACACAGACACACACACACAGACACACACACACACACACACACACACACACACAC
>JAUZST010015390.1:0-10230 GCA_034779995.1 Parotocinclus haroldoi | reverse complement strand
ACATATATATACACACATAGAAAGTAGAAAGAGAGAGAAATCGAAAAACAAAGTTGAGACTACAGCCTGCATTACAAACGGTTTTTCTTTCAGCTCCATAAAAGCCTTGAACCAAATCCTAATATGATTCACTGCTCCTGAATCGGAGCTAAACTCCCTCACCGGGACTTCACTCTCGTTTTCTCGCAACAAACCACGTAAACGAGACAATGTCAGGACTCGGACAAAAACACAAACTCACACGTCCATAAATCATTTCTCCTGTCATCCTGTGTACAAACCTAGCAGCTTGTGATGTCATAACGTGGTTGATGGTAGAGTACAGCGTGTTCTCCCTGTGATAAACCATCACGTCTGTATCCAGCATGGTCTGTGCTCATGATTCCGTCTCTCTTTTGTCCTCGCTGTTGTGTTTATGATCAACACCTAATATTCTCTAACGGCCAGTTTATCATTAACAGCTACTGGGACTGTACTGGGACGGTACTGGGACTCTACTGGGACCAACCTGGCCACTTTTTAGTTTATCAAAGTATTTCTTTGTGGATTCAAATCCACGAGGCTTACTCGGGACTTAATTTATGCACAGTGCGCTATTCAAGAACACGTAACTGTTTATATATAAATACTGTGCTGAATAAACCTCCCCCCTCCCCAAGGGAATATGGTTAGAAGGTGCCTCGCAATACTCAAATGTCACATTCAGATAGAGGATAAAAAAAAGCTGGTTCTAACGATCTGCCGAGGCTTTAAATCATCCTCTGCTCCCTCCCAATCGTCAGGATGCTGTCCAATCAAGACGGGCACAGACACGCCCGTTCCCAGACCATGCCCATCATTCGGGGCAAGAACGCCCTCACCAACCCCAAACTGCTGCAGATGATGGAAACAGGTAACGGCACGGCATACACCTCTCCTTGCCCCCGATGTAGGGCTTGTTCTTGCCTTGTGCCCTGTTACAGTACCGGCTTATCAATACAGCTTCCATTTAACGACGCATGCTTCCTGTCCTGTCCGTCAGATCCCAATTCAGCCGAGAGCGAAGCCTTTAACCCGACAGACATCGAGGCCAATCTGTCCACCGAAGTGGCCCTGACTGTCCTCGACGTCCTGGGACTGTTCGTCCATCACCACAAGGTCAGAGCCCGTGATTTATAGCCGTGCTAATCGAATCGATGCGTGATCGGATTGTAAAGCGGAGCCAGAATCAAGCACCGCCACCTGGTGGAAAAACTCAAGAACAGCAGGAGCACCAAAGGTGGCATGTTACTGTGGGAACGTTTTCGATAAATTAAGAGTAGATTCTTGTACTCGTAACTGTACTGTTCTAAAGAAAGGTGGGGGGAAAAGAGAAAGAAAGAAAAAAAAGAGGGAAGGGAAGACAGAAAGTAAGGCAGTAGGAAAAGGAAAGAGAAAGAGAGAAAGGGAACGAGAGAAACAGAAAAAGGAAAGATTAAGAAAGAAAGAGAGGCAAAGAGAAAGAAAGAAATAGAAATGGAAAGAATGATAAAGATTGAAAGAAAGACAAACACAGAAAAAGAAAAGGATGAAGAAAGAATGAGGAAAAGAAAATAAAGACAACAAGGAAAGAAAAAAAACAAAGAAAAGGACAGAAAGAGAAAGAAAAAAAGAACAGAATAGAAAAAGAGAAAGAGAGCAAAATAAAGGTAAAACCAGAGATAAACAAAGAAGAGAGTAGAAAGAAAAGAAAGACAGACAAGAGAGAAAAAAGAGAGTGAGAGAAAGGTGAAAAAAGAAAAAAAGAAGAAGAAATTAAAAAGAAGAGAAAGAAAACAAGTCGAAGATACAGAAAGAAAAAGAGGAGTACAAAGAAAAAAAAGAAAGAAAAACAAGAGAAAGAGGTAAAGATGAAGACAGAAAGTGAGAAACAGAAAGAGGAAGAAAGAAAAGAATAGAAAAAGAGAAAGAGAACAAGATAAAGGTAAAACCACAGAGATAAACCGAGAAAAAGAAAGAAAGAAAGGAAATGGAAAGAAAGTAACAGAATAACAGAATAGAAAAATAGATAAAGGTAAAAAAAAAAAAGAGAAACACGAAAAGATGAAGAAAGAAAAAGGTAAAGAGAAAGACAGAAAAAAGAGAAGGAGAGAAAGCTGAAAACAGAAAAAAAAGAGAGATGAAGAAAGAAAGGACAGGAAAAGGAGAAAGAAACGGAAAAAGAGAAAGCTGAAGAAAGGAAAAAGAAGGGAAAGGAAACAAGACATAAGTCTTAAGTACAGAAAGAAAAGGAGAAGGACAAAGAAAGAAAGACGAGAAAGAAAGAGGTGAAGATAAAGACAAAGTAATGAACAGAAATAAAAGATGAAAAGATTTTTTACCATCGTAAAGTTGGTCTATCGTAAGTTGGACCATCAAAACCCGTCTCAAACGGTACCAATTTTATAACGCCCCCCCCCCCCGGATTCCCCCCACAGAAGCAGCTGCTCCAGGACGACGGTCAGAACTCTCTGATGAAGAAAGTCTTCGACAAATATCTGCTCTTCTTCCAGATTAACCAGTCCACCACCACGCTGCGGCACGTCTTCGCCGCGCTCCGTCTCTTCATACAGAAGGTCTGCCAGCACCAACTTCTGCTCCCAAATATCATTACTGACACCTTAGGTCTCTGATTAACAGTCCTACTGTGTGTGTGTGTGTGTGTGTAGTTCCCATGTGTGTTCTTCCAGGGTAAAGCAGACCTTTGTGGCTCTTTGTGTTACGAGATTCTGAAATGCTGTAACCATCGCTCGAGCAGCACCCAGACCGAAGCCGCTGCCCTTCTCTATTTCCTCATGAGGAAGAATTTCGAGTTCACCAGGGGCAAGTCCATCGTCCGCTCTCACCTACAGGTGTGTGTGTGTGTGTGTGTCTAAGCTAAAAGCACCCGGGGTACGCTCAGGCGCCCCAAAATGGCTCGAAGCGATAGAAGAAGCGATAACGTTTCGTCCTCGCAGGTCATAAAGGCCGTGAGCCAGCTGATCGCCGACGCCGGGATCGGGGGTTCGCGTTTCCAGCAGTCTCTGGCCATCATCAACAACTTCGCCAACGGAGACGCTCCTCTCAAGGTAGGCGGCGCGGACGTTTCGCCGCACTTTCGCAGTCTCGGGACGCAGTCTGAAGGCCTTTTCCGTGTCTCCCGTCAGAGCACGTCGTTCCCAGCGGAGGTGAAGGACCTGACGAAGCGCATCCGGACCGTGCTGATGGCCACGTCGCAGATGAAGGAGCACGAGAAGGACCCGGAGATGCTGGTGGACCTGCAGTACAGCCTGGCCAACTCGTACGCCAGCACGCCCGAGCTGCGCCGCACCTGGCTGGAGAGCATGGCCAAGATCCACGTCCGCAACGGGGACCTGTCCGAGGTACGGCCTTAACCGGGCAACTAGGGAATTCAATCCGTCGTTCAGTCCGGTCTTTAAATCGTGCCCTGGGGCGTGTTGTTTTTCAGGCGGCCATGTGCTACATCCACATCTCTGCCCTCATAGCCGAGTCGCTGAAGAGACGAGGTGAGTGCAAACCCCCCGCCCCCCGCGGACAAACCTGCGCGCCACGCCTGCGTTTTACCACCCTAACGTTGCTGTCCGAGCTGCCCGGACTGTGCCTGAACATCTGGTTCGCTTTCCCTCCCCGCTTGTGCCGTGTCCCGTGCCGTATTCGCCGATCCTTCGAGGCTGATCGAACGTTCAAGCGGCCGGCTTTTGCATGTGTGCATGACGCAGCTTGGCTTCGAGCATGCCGTACCGAGCGGCTGAGCAGCAGAAGGACCTGATGTTAAACCTCCTGCCCCTTTGCAACCGCAGGTTACTGGAAGCCCGAAAAGGCGCGGATCCCGAGCGCCGGCCCGGAGGAGACCAATGTATTTAACTGTTGCCCTTTACTAACCCCCCAAGAAGGAGAAAGTGAGTGTTCCTCCAAATCCACGTTACAGGTTTCACACACCAGCGGACCAACACCTATAAATAGGACAAATCCAAAAAAAAAACAAAAAAAAAAAACACACACACAAACACTGAACCGCCATCCGGTTAAGAACAGATGCTTAGCTCGTAATCGCACTCGAATCTGAGGGTTTGCTTCTTTCGCTTGTTTCACATCTCGGTGAGGGGCAAACTGTCGCGATTTCACCCCGCTGTTACCCGGGCGATACCGTTTTACGACGGTCACAAAGCCCACCAGCACCACATGGCGGGTTATTATGTTGCACACAGTGCAATGCTGTGGTATTATGGACTAGGGATGCTCGAATAAACATCGTCTGGACGGTCGGGTGAATGAGACGATCGCTGGTCGTATAAATAGAGCTTCAAATGATGACCGTCTTCCGAATTATCACAATAAAACAAATATCGGGTTAGAGGCTTTTCCGCAAAACGCACCATGCGAGCATTAAGGATGCAGAAAAATAACACGCGTACGCTGGCGCCATCCGGTTCTGACTTCCGCGTATAATCAAGTTGACCAATCAGAGCTCGGTTGCCGGGCAGAACAGCCCATCGCGCTCACATCGGAACGCCGGAGCTTATCATAAATAACACAAACGATCGCTTCGCGTGATCAGCACGCCGGGGGCAAAGAGCAACGGCAGATCTTAATCCTAGTTAATCCTAATATATCGTAATAATAATAAAAATAATAATAATAATAATAATTGGGTGCGGCGCCTCCCGTTTTCAAGCGGCCCTCAGTCTTCGTTTGGCTGACTGGTAACCGGAATATCTCCGAAAACCTGCCCCGACACCCTTCATCTGTACGAGCTCACGGTTCTCACGCTCCGAGGCGGAAATTCGAGTATTTGGAGTCCGTTAAATGGAAGGGTATTACGTTTATGTGGCTTAAATGCTGATTTTTTTTTTTTAAAACGTCGGAAGGCGGCGCGTCGTGGGTTTAAACGATTGCGCCGTTGGATGAACCCGATCAGCCCGATCAGCGTGTGGGTGACTCTAACGCGGCTGTGTTTGCGAGTTAATCGTCGGGTTTGTTCGTAAGTAACGCTTTCTTCGCCCCGTCGTGTGATCTGCAGCGTCGTTCAGCATGGGCTGGCCTGCCTTTATGAACATCTCGCCCAACGTGCAGGAGGAGGGAGCTATGAAGGAGGACACTGGCACCCAGGATACGCCTTATACAGAGGTACGGCCCCTTTGGGGACGCTTCCGCGAGATCCGCTCAACAAATCGCTTACAGTCGACGCTGGTAGTATTAACGCACTCTTTTGGGCTGGTAGGACACGCTGGTGGAGCAGCTGGAGCTGTGCGTGGACTACCTGTGGAAGTCCGAGAGACACGAGCTGATAGCGGACATCAACAAACCCGTCATCGCCGTCTTCGAGAAGAGACGGGACTTCAAGGTGAGGCGCCGACTTTCAGCCGCAGCGCCCCAACCCAGACGCTGACGAGCTCCTAAAATAACGAGCTGCTCTGTTTGGCAGAGGCTCTCAGAACTGTACTACGACATCCACCGGTCCTACCTGAAGGTGAACGAGGTGGTGAACTCGGAGAAGCGGCTGTTTGGTCGGTACTACCGCGTGGCTTTCTACGGACAGGTACGGGCCCGAACGGCGTAGTGTCGCTCGGGGATACCAGTAAGGAGTACGTTTGTCTCGTGATCATAAAATCCTCCGTCTGCTCTTTTCTTCCTTTTGGCTTTTGTTTCAGGCAGCGGTAAGTTTTCTTTTCTATTCGTTCTGTTCTCAGGCCCGGTTCCGTCCCTCCCACCCCCCCACACCTTAAGAGCTAATACTGGCAGGTGTTTTGACATACATGCGTACCCATCCTCCCTGCACTAACGGGTCATTTTAGCGGGGGGTCCAAAAGTCTAAGGCCACAAGTGACGAAGATAAACGCAGGTGAAAAGACGCTCGTGGTTTTTTTCTTCGTGCATCTGAAACGCGATCACACAAACTTCTGGCTCCCACTGTAGGTGGTCTTCGTGGCTTTTGGGAAGCGCCGGCCCAACGGTACACCCCCAAATCAGAACAAGTTGGGACTCTCTAACGTATGAGCTAAAACGCAGGGCTTTCTTTTACGTTTACCTTGACATTTGTTTCATTTCAGACCGCGCCGATGTTTCTCCTCTGGTTTATTTTATTTGATCGATTTTACAGGCCTGCGCTTACCCCTTTGGAACGTTGCCATTGCTTCTCACGACGCCCAAAAGGCTCAAATTCCTCCCGATCCCCTGATTCGTTTGATGATACAATGCAGCGCAGAGGGAAAAGTATAGAAATCCCTTCCCATCTTTCTTTCAGGAACACCCTTTTTGAAACGATCTCAATCATTTTCTGACCAACTCGAGATCCTTCTGACCAGGTCAAGATCTTTGCTCCTCAAAGACCCAGCCTTTCCTAAACGCTGCAGTCGCCCGCCTAACTACTTTGTACCTCGTGATTAACCCAACATTTTTGGGAATGCATTGCAGGATTGAAATCCAGGAATATGGATGTTTATGAACAACCGAAATTACGTTCACAAAAAACAAAAACAAAAAAAAAAACCACAACGGCTTGCTTTTTTTTTTTTTTAAAAGCTTTGTACGTCCCGGGTTCGATCCCAGGGCGGGGCGGCCCGGATCCTTTCTGTGTGGGGTCTGAAAGTCCTCCCCGTGTCTGCGTGGGTTTACTCCGGGTACTCGGGTTTCCTCCCACAGTCTCCGGCAGGAGAACAAACGTCACAGCTCGCCAGGAATCCGGGCCGCTCGCTCGCATTTTTGTGAACGATTTTTCTTTTTTGTACTTTTACTTTCGATACTCGAAAGGCTTTTTAAATCTTGCGTGCGGTAAATATCCGGGTGCTTTAAGGCCTTTTCTCAATTCATGTCCGAAGAGGTGGCTTTCCGTCCACCACCGAGTCAGCCTAAAGAACGCTGCTCTTTTGTACGTTCTCCCGATACCATCCCAACCTTTTTTTTCTGATTTGGGGCGGCGCACGGGCAGAGCACCGACCAAACCAGTCTTTGGTGTTTATGTTAAGACTGTCCACAGCATACGGTAGGAACACCTAACAAAATGGCACTGAATGCAGGTAAACTGGCGTCTTCATTACATTCATTACAGATTCCTCCCGCGTTATCCTCGTACCCCTTTCTGGACCTCTTTTAACCTCTTTTAACCTCTTGCGGTTCGGCTCTAACGAAAAGTCTTGCAGTGGCGTTGACCGTTCCTGATGGACGTGCCATCCTGTACCAGTCCAAGCCCGGCATTAACGTCGGGCTTTCCGACAGGACAGGGCATGAAATCGGTTTGTCTGACAGGGATTCTTTGAAGAGGAGGAGAGCAAGGAGTTCATCTACAAGGAACCGAAGCTCACGGGCCTTTCGGAGATTTCTCACAGGCTCCTCAAGCTGTACTCGGACAAGTTCGGAGCCGACAACGTCAAAATGATCCAGGACTCCAACAAGGTGCCTGCCCCGTTTGCAGCGTCCCTTCAAAGCAGCGACTAGTACATTGCCTGGCGTGCAAAATACCCAAATGTTTCTAAAGCTTTGCTCCTGAATGCCAGGTGAACACCAAAGACCTGGACCCCAGGTTCGCCTACATCCAGGTCACGTACGTGGTGCCGTACTTCGACGACAAAGAGCAGCAGGAGCGGAAGACCGACTTTGAGCGCAATCACAACGTCAGGCGCTTCGTCTTCGAGACGCCCTTCACCCTGTCCGGCAAGAAGCACGGCGACGTGGAGGAACAGTGCAAGAGGCGCACCATCCTGACCAGTGAGTACGCCATAACGGTCGGCCAGCGGGGCCGGGGTGGACCGCGAGCGCAACCGCGAGATGTCTGCTGCGTTTGTTGTTTTTTTTTTTCCAGCCAGCTCCAGTTTCCCGTACCTTAAGAAGCGGATCCAGGTGGTGAAGCAGCAGAGCACGGAGATGAACCCGATCGAGGTGGCCATCGACGAGATGAGCCGTAAAGTGTCCGAGCTGAACCAGCTCTGTAAAATGGACGAGGTGGACATGATCCGGCTGCAGCTCAAGCTTCAGGGTAGCGTCAGCGTGAAGGTAACTAAACTACTGCTCGTGCTACTCTTCTGTCATTCGGGCGCGACTTGAACGTGTACAAGCCCTATGTAATCGAACCACCACAATGACGCTGACCAGAGCTCTTGCGCACGTGACCTAGCAACGGTGCCAGCCATAATTTTTAGCCACCACCTTTTTAGGGTTTTTTACGGAAAAAAAATCTTTTAGTCGCAGTGTCTCATGTTCCTGCACTCCCTCTGGCGTAGTACTGCCTACGTTCCATTCCTAAGTGTTACTGCTAGTTCTTTAGAAGTAATCCTAACGTCTTGTCACCTCGCCCCCGTAGGTAAACGCAGGGCCGATGGCCTACGCTCGGGCCTTTCTGGAGGAGAAGAATGCCAAGAAATACCCAGACAACCAGGTCAAGCTGCTCAAAGAGATCTTCAGGTAGGCGTTTCCAGAGTATCAACCTATCCGAGCAGCCGGAGTCTCCGGACTCGCACCCCCCACCCCATGACAACACCCCCCCCCCCCCATCCAAAGCCCCGCCCCCGTTTGGCTTACTACAGATACTACTGAAGATCCCCGACGCCTGCCGCATCCAATAATTTCGACCACGCCTTTAGAACTTCTGAGCTGCTCTGTCCCGCGTCAGGTCAAGAAACGAGGCGAGATGAAATTCTCATGTGTTTGCGCCCCCTGGCAGGCAGTTCGCGGAGGCGTGCGGCCAGGCCCTGGACGTAAACGAGCGGTTAATAAAGGAGGATCAGCTGGAGTACCAGGAGGAAATGAGAGCTCACTACAAAGACATGCTGAACGAGCTCTCGGCCATCATGAACGAACAGGTTTGTGAGGAAGCTTCGGACTCAAGAGCCCCGACCGCGGCGCGCAGGGATCGCGGTTCCCGGAGGGCGGCTGGGGAACGAGGGGGTTGCTCTCGTGCGCCCTTGCGTTTTCCCTCTCCCGAGAAACGTCACTGAATCGAAATAAACGGAGCAAATCGCGAAACGCACGACGGTCTGGCAAGCACGGTTTCACCATTTGAACTGCAAAGGCTGGCACAGGGTTGGCACGGGGGTTCGGTGCCACGGGCTAACCCTGCAGACCTTGGCACACGCTTACTTCAAAACAAAGGGGCGGGTTTCATTTTACGGTCTAGAATGCAGGGGTACGACCGGTAAGGCCAAAAACGGTTTGGGTTTACGGAGTTAACGTGACACGGTGCTTTTATTATTTTATTTTATTTTTTTTAAAAAAAGCTTTTCTTTTAGGAAGAGCGCTGTAATGTTGCGTACAATTTTAAGATTCAGGGCGCGTTACTGCTCACTAGGCTAGGCTTTAGCCAAATCACAAACGTGATCTTGTATAGTATGTATTTGAAGTCTGAAGATTTACAGCTTGCCTGTTTAGTGCGCTTGTTTGATTTCTGTCTCTTTATTTTCGACACTTTAAGATCGCGCATTCGCGGCAGCCAGGAGGAACGGAGAGGCCCAACGCTTTCTGAACTACCAGTCCGTCCAAAACGGGTGCCAAGACCCCCTTTTCACTGCAGTACGGACCTTGAGAGGAAATTAGGAACGGGCCTAAAGTGGAAGCAGACGGAGGAATCCAGAGTAAAAGCTAGAAACGTCCTGTGGATGCTACAGATTAGGTAGCTGCTCTGTTTTTTGTTTTTTTGTTGTTGTTTTTTTTTTGGGGGGGAAGGAGGACGTCGAAGCCTCTTCCTGCCGCGTGGACACGTACATACATAAGCCTCTTCTGTACAGAATTCACATATGCCTTCTCTCCTCGAGTCTGTTCCTCTAGGAAACAGCGACCTTAATTCGCTCGAGGTGTGTCCGACTCGTATCTAGGGCTTTTCCTGAAACCGCGCCCGGTCCTGAGCCTTTTATCGATAGACTGTAGGCCGTTTAAAAAAAAACAAAAAAAAAAACCCAAAAACAAACAAAAAAAAAAAGTGGTGGTTGTATTTTCTATTTCCTATCCCTTGGTCTTGTTGAACACGCCTCCGGTTCAGGTACGAATGTAGATCCGCTCGACGTCGTGTCCTAACATTGGTAGGTCCTAGCGCTCACGCTTTGGAAACGGAAAAAGTTACTGTTTTATAACATTTTTACCAGCGATAAACGTGTTATGATGTTCTGTACGGTTTTACATTTGTATATAAGAATTATTCATATTTAAAATTTTCCCTTTTATATATATATAAATATATATATATATATACACACACACACACACACACACACACACACACACACACACACACACACACACACACAC